>JAYMFT010025664.1:0-16230 GCA_038088735.1 Panulirus argus
CTGGCTCATTTCAAGAGACATGTTTTTCACTTTCTCAAAAATTTGTAAATACTTTCCCTGTCTGTTTTTTCCCCTTTTTCAATTCTCTCTATATTTCAGTTAGGGCCCGGCCTTGATGAGGACTCGTCCGTGACTGAAGCCTTCAACAGTATGATTAGGGTTTTAATCTAATCTATGAATGTGAGACTATGTCATTATATATATATATATATATATATATATATATTTATTTATTTATTTATTTATTTATTTATTTATTTATTTTACTTGATTGCTGTTTCCCGCGTTATCAAGAAATTTTACCACTGCAAGACCAGGGATCGAACCTGGGTCACATGAATACCAGTCAAGCAGCGTGTCCACAAGATCTCGATGAATAAAAGTCTGCGTGACCCTGACCATTTAGGGTCATTGCGCCCCAGGCTGTCGCTCTGATGAGGGAGGCCAGTCCGCCTGCACTCGGGTCTGGGAAAACTGTTTACTGAGCCGTAAAGGCACTTCCGTAATGTCTCTGGAATCTGAACCTGCAGCTGCAGCACGGGCTTTGGCCCGGCCAGGCGTGGCCAACCGATCCGTTCCTCCCATCGTGGCCCACCTGAACAAGCCTGGCCACACCCTGGGCCTCCGTGTTTGGCCAAGTGTTGGCGAGATTAAGAGGCCGGATGTTAGATCAGTCATGCTAAGGGTGGGTTCCCGTGCCGACGTTTCTTACGATGACCTGCTTTTATGGATCGTCATACAAGGTTGCTGTATCCCTGAGAGTGGCGCATGGCGTAAGGCATCTCGGACCTTCAAGGACTAGGAAGTTCCTGAGAACAATTATAACGAGAAGTTTGTTGGCGCAGCAAATACCGAGACGTCACTTATGATGTCAGATGCTGTGGACGGTCGTGGGTACTACACGAGGAGCACGTGTCGTCGTGCTCGTTGTCTGGTTGGTAGCTGGGGTGTTCTGGAAATGTTTCTTATCTTCTGCGGTATAGATTCCCACGGCAGCGTTCTGTATTATCACTTCCGGTACCATCACCAGTCTTCAGCCGTTCATCTCTGGCTGCCGTAATGTTGCTTCCCTCCCTACGTTCCAGCCCCTCGTCCGCGAGTGCCTGGCCGCTGCTTATCGTGGTGTCTGTAGGGAGGCCAACCACACGAGGACTGACCATTTTTCATGCCTCCTCCTCCTCCTCCTCCGTCAATATGGCGAGACGCAGGAAATTAAAGTCTTTTTTATCTTCAAAGCTGAGTCTGCTACAAACGCCTGAGGAGCTCACATGAACCCTCATAATTTCTCGTCTTCCTACATCGTTTTACCATCCGTGCAAGACGCCGTTACCTGGGAATACTGTTGATTGTGCCGCGTTGGCTACTAAAATAAACGTCGCACACAATCACTTTCTCCCTGAACAGGATAGATCGCCACACCGCCAGCAAGAAAGAACAAAGTTTTACGAGCAAACTTTATAATGACTGCTTAATTGGAAGCGACATTTATGCCACTGGGTGATGAGCGCCGTGGAAATTCCTTACCCACATAAGGCTGCTCTCTTACGCCAGGAAATAGCCAGTAAACCCAAGCACCCCCTGGACCCCAGGGATCAAACGACGTAATCAGTCTGGATGCAGCAGCGCACGAGTGAGGGAGTCGGCCAGATGGACTGTCTATGGATGAGAAGGAGGGCCGTCCGCGTGTGGTAATGGTCGTAACGAGCCAGGTGTGCGCGCGCATGCGTGTGAAGAATGACAGTTGTGGTTTGTGTCTACTTGAGTCTAGGAGTCTGTTCCGATTCCTGTCTGAATATATGTATCTCCAAGATGTCTTAAAACCGATGACGTGCGTCGTCTCTGTAGGCAAAATGCAATGATTTTCCCAGTGAGGTGAGAGACCATCCCCGACTGGAGTTACGTCGTCTTAACTGAAGGAACGAAAGGAGCGTCCGCTAATGTTGCACTGTCTCATGTTGCCGTTGTCGTGACACGTAACAGGAGTGTCAGCAGTTCATGCTGAAGGATGACAAAGGTCTGAAGTTTGACACACGATCTTGATTCAGATCCTGAAAGTTGTTCGGTATTAGTTTTACGGACGCGTTCTGACCCCAGCACACCGGCCGCAGTGCGGCTGCCCAGATGGCCGCGGTGAACTGAGTAAGTGTGTCTTGTGTTCGCGTCCTTGTTTAATTGACTGTTTGCGCGAGCCTCTTTCTCTCGTGTGGGCAGAGAGTCTCACACTCGCCTGTGTGTTTTGTATGTATGTGTTCTTCTTAGGACCCGTTATCCGCGAATCATTACTATTTCTCTGTTCGGAAGAGAGTTTTATGCTCGCGGTCCTCAGTCTTTATGTAAAATACACACACACACACACACACAGTTACCCATATATCGACCAAACCTTAGGGTAGTATGAACACCTGGGTTGGGTGTGGGCCGATTGCCGCGGCCTGTGCTGATTCATGGTCACTAATGTTAACCACTGCAGCACAGAGGGCCGTGTGTGTGTCTGCCTGTGCTTGAACTACGTCCCTCCATAGTGGAGGGACCTTCTCATGCATATATATCGGTGTTTATGTCAGTGCGGGTAAGTGCGTGTGGACGCTGGTGTTTCATACCACCATTCCTCTCTGTTTACATATAATATTTCATTCCTGTATCACACTTTCATAGGTAAACATTGGCTCTATGGCTGTCGTGATATGTGTTCCCTGAGAGATTAGGTAGACCATCAAGGTTGAGAAATATTCATTTACACAAGATATTCGGTGGACTATAAAAGTTGAGAAATATTCAGATACATGAGATACTTATGAAGAGAATAAATATCTCCACTTTCAGAAGTTTTGCGTTAAAGACCAAGACCTACAAACTTTGTTGAAAATACGTGCAGCTTCTTACATTGGCATTAGAACAGCACTTGAACCAGCGAGTCTTTTGTCTCTTTCGTCCACATAAGAAACACTGGCAGTTACTTCTGCCGGTATGACCACTACAGATGTCTTCTGTGGTGTGAAGGACAGGCAGATGCGGCCTTCCGCAACATTTCCGTGGAGAGTTGTAATTGTTGCCGCCACTGTCGATATGACCTGTGACACCAAGTGACGGGAGGGAATCCTTTGCGCTCTCCTAAACTGATCCACTGTTCTGGCTTTTTTGACATTAATAACTGTCAGCCGATCCAGAGTGCAGCGACCCTGTTTGTAAAGTAGGATTTCCTTCCGTCCATGTAGAGCCTTTCACCCCTGAGTTGCGCCCCATTGTTTCTCGTTGCGGGCTCCCGGTGTACATGGACCACCTTGTCTCTGGTGGCGCCAGAAAACTGCCGAAAGATTTTTAAAACCTTTAGTGACTCGCAGCGGAACCTTCGCCTCTGTTCCTTTTTTTCTTTTCGAATCTTTTACTGTTTGGTCTTGCGATTTCTTTCTTGCTGGTGTTAATCTTGTTACTCAGTGGCGGACTCCCTGCACGGGAAGGGGAGTCCAGTGGCACACAGCAGGAGAGGAGAGTCCAGGAGCTGAACTGGGGAGAATACTGGGTAAGGGGTGATAGGATAGGGTAGATGAGGCAGGTAAGGACAGGTGTACTGGTAATTGCCTCATGCTATAGTGAAGGATGACTCATCATCCTCACTCACACATTGACCCCCTGAGGACATCACTATGACCCTTGGGTATGATGACCTGACCTTTGACCTGACCCTGGGTGGATTAAAGAAGCAGCAGCCACACCCACCGTAGTGGAGCACGTGCGGCACTCTCTGTACCCAGAGCGCCATCAGATGAGCCACCCTCGGCCCGTCACACCGGCCACTGCCACCAACGCGTCACGGACATCTATCTGCACACAACAGCTTCCAGTTTTCCTCTCCCTTTATCGCGTATGCAAAACATGTGGAAATCGATAACATTCGGTACACTTTGTTGCACATCTGATTTGAGCAGCTTTATGGGAGCAGTTCCCTGGTCCTTGCAGTCCGAATTTGCGATCACCGACCGATCGAGAGTCAAGATATGAGATTGAAAGCCGATGCAAAGATATCGGTTCATCGGGCGGGCAGCCGCACCAACTCCGGGAGAACGCGACACGTCCGGCACTCCAACACACGACGATGCCTCACAGGAATTCCCGATAAGGAAACTCGCCACCAAGAAATTTCAATACACGTAAGTTACCCGAGGAAAACTATCTGCTCGTCTTTACAGATATTCTATATGTAAATATTTTTTGTTGCGTAATCACGTTTCATCAGGTTAATACCCGGGGCCAGCCATTAGATCCGGAGGCTTTACAAGTGTGTATAAAACCCACCGGGAAATATCCTCCACAGACGGAGGAAAAGTCCGGCTTCCTCTTGGGTGCTAATAACCTTAAAAGCCGGCCCGTCTGGCCACAGCTCGCGACCGCCCCTTTTACCTAACCCCCCTCCCCCCTCTCCCTTGTCTCGACCACCCTGCACGTGGATCCCCCCTCCCCCGGTATCATTCCCTCCTGTGTAGTCACGCCGCAGAGCAGGCCACCAGCTGACTCTAAGGATCAGCCCAGTCATCCCAGAAGGACAACCGTCCCCTTACACCCAGTACACAAGACCCCCTCCTCCTCCCCCTCCCCTCGCCAGCCAGTCCCTGAAGATCACACGCCCTCTACCTCCCAGCCCCACCCAGTCCTCCCCCACCCCACTCTAGAGGGTGAGAACCATGATGTTGTCCGCCATGGTGGTGGTGTTTGATGATTCCCCTCCGCCATGAACCGAGCCGCCAGGCCTTTGACTCCCTCGCTGAACAGACCCCCAGATCCAGATCCTCTTGTCACCTCGCGTAACAGACCACGAGACCCTCTCGCGTCCTTGTTGAAGAGACAACCAGGTCCCCCCCTGCGAGGATCAGAGGGGGGGGGGGCGCCACCTGGAAAGGTGTGTGGTGGTGTGGGCAAAGTTAAGAGACTGTTGTTCATTGGATATTGATTCGCCACTGCAAGTTTGGGTTGCCGACGCACCAGAAATCTGTAACACTTTCCAAGTATATTTTCGCAGTTCCTTAGTCTTCCGTCTGAGTTCAGGGAATGACCCTTTTATATCACAGACATACGTAGACACACACACACACACACACACAGACAACACAAGATGCACGCACTTACACTGCATCCAAATTGCATACAAAGTTTGTGGCCAGAGTTAATGAGATCCATGAGTGAGGTACTTCGCCCCTGGACCTCAGTATCATCAGCATGAGTGAAGTAGATTGGTGATGCTGGAACACCAAGAGTCTCTCCAGTTTCTCATATTCAATCCCGGTTTTCCTGGAACTTCCAGGCATCACCAGAGGCCCTGATACCCTGACCCTTGTTGACGGACATGTTCCGGAAGGGAAGTGAGGGATTTAATCTGATCAGTATGCAGAGGGGTCCTTCATGTTAGTATTCTGGAGTGGGGGCGGAATCAGGAGAGGAACTTCGCGAGAGGGGAGGGATGAGTGGGACTGCTAGTTCGTAAAAACTGGATGAGTGGGAAGGAGCGAATGGGACCAACACTTAGACTGGTTTATGTGAGAGTGAAGAACGGATACTGGTGTCAAGGGCGACCCGTGTGGAGGAAAGAGGCGATGCTAACACTTGGACGAGGAGGAAGAAGCCGGTGTTGACGAACTTGCGTGGACGAGAGCGAGGAGATGGTGGCCTCCACCAGCAGTAGGTGGAGAGAGGGTGGCAAGACTGACTGCAACACTCCTGAGAACGCCTGATCAAAAGGGAAAGAAAGGAAGGTTGTACTGCGACGCCTTCAGGGAGAGGTCCAAGTGGCGTGGGACTCTAGTTACTGCAGGATATGAGGCGCTGGTTACTATAACCAACAGTGTGGGATGTCTTGGACGGGGGACAGGTGTGAAAGGAAATAAGGAGGTAGATAGATAACCTGTCTCGGCGATGGATGTGTTTCCTGGAGGAAAGGTTGTATCCTGTGTAGCTGTAGCCGAGAAGATGACGGTAGCCCACACCTCAACAGGTCCCACACGGAGGTTCGCTCGCCTGGGAACACAAGGGGCTGGAGGTGGTGATGCCCTTCCATCCTCCACAGACCACATGGATCCTCTGGTTCCACGGCATCGCCGCTGGAGGGGAGTTATCCACACACCCCACTGGAGGACTGCTCGTTGTTCGCACTCTTATATACGCCATATTCTCAGCTTCTGGGTGATCACAGTGTCTGTGATCAGACATAATGTTACATCCAAGCAGCGCTGGTGCCGCTGTCAGCGCTTCTCAAATGCCTTCAGTTTACCTCCAGGAGTTTACACAGATGTGTACATGGAGAGAGAAGGATGATGTATAGATACTTTGATTTGCATAATATAACACAGACTTTTAAAAATTTTCATAAACTTCTTATATTACATTCATCAATTCCTTAAACATATTCAGTCAGTTCATATCAATTCAGCGAGTATATCAGTATTCTACATAGAATCTTGCGTACGCATAGATGTGAGTAGACATTCGACATTGGGTAAGACTTATAACGTTTCCAGAAGTTTAGAAATAAACAGAGCATCAGTTACGTGTCCATTCCTATGTGTACATTTCCTACGAGATGACTCACAATGTGTTTCTCTGAATTCCTTTTTGCTAGATGCAGAGTTATTCGTATACTGTAAAACAGCTGTAAGTATTCAAGTTAATTATGTACTCATCTTCTTACCTTATTGTTACAAGATCTAATTGCGTCGGAAGACAAAAAGGAAAACATATAATTTCACTGAAGATGAGATCATGACCAGCGTCTGTCATCACGAGGAGAGTTCCTCTTAATATTGCTTTCCTGTAAACTGACGTCATACAGTTGCATTCTTCTATTGTTCTTACATGCATATGGCTTATTTTATAAAGACTGGCTCCATGAGCACTGTGTCCATTATGGTTTGTTGATGACGCAACAAGTAAGGTTTACACCAGAATTGTGTTGCTTTGCCCCCTGTGCTCTCACCTGTGGTGCTTGACTTCCGCCTTCATGGTGTGGAAAGTGAAATTATCGGAGCCACACGTCGGGGGTTCGTTCAGTTGTTTCCAATTATCAGCCATCATCGCTTGGCAAGATCGCTGTTGGGAATTCACGGCGCAACGTAAGCTTGTTAATTTCTCACTGCAGTGTCCTGCGCGCCAGGAACGTCTGTGTGTGACAAGTGGCGTCGATTTGGGTGTGATGAAAGATTGCAACAACCTGTGGGCCAGAACTTGTTGACGGTTGAGTGGAATTGCTTTAAACTTTCCTTGTTGAAATATTCCTCCGTTTGCCGCAAGTGAGTAAAGTCATTTACTTCTTGATCTTTTCCTGGAGCGGCTGTGCATCGTGCTGTTTATGAGGTGGGCGCCTCTTCCAGAACTCTATAGGACTGGTTTTGATATTACCGGGAAATTGTCATTTGCTGTTGCCGGCTTCACTATTCAAAAAGTCTTTTCCTTACCATGGATGAAGATCCCATCTGCTCTCGGTTCATGTCCGCCTCAACTGCAGTTGTCTTATCAAACGTCCTTCCTTCGGCTGATAAACAAACGCGAGGAAAGTATATATTCACTTTATACCCATTTGGTAATTTCAGTGTAAGAAGCTATTGATTCTGTACCAAAGATATTTATGTTGTCTTTAGATTAAAATTCTAATGAAGAATGCATCGTGCGTTGCTCCTGCGTTACATAGTCTGAATATCTAAATAACACTTGCGTGTTGTTAGAGTCAGACTGCAGTAGGTTCCGTGTGTGTGTGTGTGCCTGGGTTACACTGGCTCATGCAACATCGTAGGCTAAGTGGTATCACCTTCCCTTCCCTTACGGAGGGTCCAGGGTCGAGTCCCGAACTACCTTGGTTATATCTGCATCCTCAATACACACTCCTTCATCCAGCCATTCTCCACAGCTCGGACTGTCTTCCACATCCATAAGGCACTACGTCACACAACCATAAGCCACAATTCACACCCCCACAACCATAAGCTACAACTGCGCGGCATAGGATTAAAGGCGAGGAGGTGTAATACAAACGTGGGCAAAAATTTCTTCTGCTGTAGAGAACACACTATCACCACACACCGCTGGAGGGAAGACCTCTCTACATTTGACCCTCGTCTGGACACGTACTGTGACATTAGTCATTAGTAAATCAGAAGCTTGCGGTTCATTAGGAGCCAATTCAGCGATAACACGGTTCCTGACAAGCCTGGTCAAGGATGAGTGTAATGTTATCCTTGTTTCAACTTTTTGCCTCACAGGGCAGCAGGTGCGGCACCGTCCCAGGGAGGCTCCCTGGCCGCCCTAATCAGAGAATGTCTCCCGTCTGTCGTTTGCTATGACGTGATCATAGCATGTGGCACAGCTCTCACTATACCCTCCTCTGCTGCTTCATAGCTCGTCTGATCATGAGTAGTGTGCCGGGGTGAGTGGTGGGTGGGAAGGAGCCTTCTCTTATGCTATCCTATTCTCTGTCTACATAGATGAGGAGTTTAGGATTCTATTACTCTCCCCAGACATAGACCAAACATAGATAATCTGGCTTTTCCAGATGCAACTCATATTGTCTCACACAGCCATGAGTCAATACCCATACAGTCTCACAACCATGAGCCACGCCCACACTACCATGAGTCATACCCCAGATCACATGTGCCACGCCCCAGCATGAGACCACGAGAGCCTCACCTGGTGTCGTGTCTCGCCCACAGAGTCGACCATGGAGGAGTGGCCGTGGGAGGAGGCGGTCTCCAGGCCCGGCAACACCTCCTGGGAAGAGACCGGCGGCGCCTGGGAAGCCAGCCTCCACCAGCGTCAGGAGATAGCTCGCCGTCAGCAGGAGTGCCACGCCCTCCACGCTACCATGCCCACGCCAGACCCTACTCTTGGTAAGTACTGACCACGCCCTCCAACACCCCTGCCTCACCGGAGAAGCGCTCTGGATAACCTCATTAATCCGAAGCAACATTGCTCGATTATTGGATTAATCTGGATGCAAGACGAGGGATGTATGATTGATTGTTACTTGTTCCATTGATGATTTATCATGAATCACTACCGCAGCTAAAATCGATTAATTTGCATTTGTTACAAGAGTGATTAGGCAGACTCGAGTCTACCCTACAGTTGGATCTCGTCCCTCTGCACGTGGTTCCCCTACTGTCTCAACGTCTACAACAATCTCCACTACGGTTCTCAGGCTTTACAGCACGAACCACTCATTATTGAAGTCAGACAAGTAGTTTAACAATATTTAATGAATATGAAGGAAGATAGACCCTTTTTTTTGTTTCTTAGGCATTGTAGGAGCGCATCAGTTCCCTTGGCCTGCCTTGAACCGGTCATTCTCGGGGATAACTTCTTAGTGGCCCATCCCCAAAACACCCTTATCTTTACTATGCTACATCTTCCCTACACAACTAAGGCGTCAGCAGATATATGGGATCGTCAGCAGGGTTAAGAGATGTCAGCATATGTGTGGGATCGTCAGCAAGGCACAGGGGATGTCAGCAAGTATTTAGGATCGTCAGGGATGTCAGCATCACGCTGTGAGCTAGGCTGGGACGCCACGGTGGGTGTGACATTCCCTGATGTCACTTGCCGGGGGAGGCACCTACATCAGGGGATTAGCTGAGGTGGAAGCGAGGTTAACCTGACGAACCTGAAGAAGGTTCTTGTAACGCAGGGGAGCTGCACGAAAAAAAAAAAAAAAAAAAAAAAATATATATATATATATATATATATATATATATATATGGGGAAGTAAAGAGAGGACAGAAAGCTATTTCTTAGTGTGGATGAGGCAATAAGCAGGTAGGTGTAGGGTTTGGGGGTTATGAGAAAATTAATAAAAGCTTGAGTCTGGCTCTTGTGGTGCGGCCCCTTCATGTGTTGTGAGGCCCTCGTGAGTGTGTGTGTGTGTGACAACTATAAACCAAAACATTTCTACTAAATTCCTCATCATCATTTCTTCTCCTGCCATACTCCGTCTATTTGTCTTTCCCTCAGTTCTCGTATCAGCCTTTCCCCAGTGGTAATAACCCTGCCAGCGCCCCGTAATAGCCTTTTCTCCCCACTGGTAATATCCCGTCATCCTGCGGTGCCGTGAGCCGTCGTATGCCCGGTCCTTTAGGCCTAGACGACCGATGGAACCTTCGTCGTGGCTCCTCCTATCCGTCGCCCCCTCTGTCATCTGTACCGTCTTCCCCTCCACCAACTGTACCGTACTGTCGTTCCTTCGGTCAACTGTACCGTCGATCCCCCTGTCCTCTGGGCGATGGTCCACCTCGGGTTCTTCATATTTCATGCCATGAGGTTTCCGGTCCATTGTACTGAGTCTCGCCGTCAGTAGCAGTGATGTTGTTCCTGCTGGTCAGAGGTCGTGTGTAGCCCTCAGGGTGGGCTGACCCATGACCTCCCCTGAGGAGGGGCTGCCGTGCAGTACCTGCCCCCCCCCCCCCTTACCTTCTCTCCTCCCAGGTCTTCACGTTATTGATCCATCTGGAGAATATCAACACCCAACTCCTCTCCCCACCTCCCCATCAACACCCACCTCCTCTCCCCACCTCCCATCAACACCCCGCACTTCTCCCACCTCCCCAAACAATACCCAACTCCTCACCCACTCCCCATCACCCCTCACCTCCAGACACCCCACCAACCCTCACCTTATCTCCCCTCAGCACACAGGGAGCCCCCATCTCAGGCAGGTCGTCTCCTCCTTCCTGTTTTTGCCTTCGCCCGGCACCAGCTGAACAGTAGACCACCAATGAGACCGCGCCCTCCTCTCTCTCTTTACAGAACGACGTGGACTACCCTCCCACTGCACGCTTCAGCTTCTCTTTCTTCTGTTGTCTTGCTGTTTCCGCCTCTGTACATCTGAAATTCTTCCTCCACTTCGCTCTTTAATCCTTACAGTGGTTGCTTCAGTCGTAGACGGATTTCTTGTTTCTCTTGCATTCCTCACGTCCTGCCCACGCGTCTTCTGCAACCGTTGCCTGTACAGTGCTACTGACGCCACTCTACACTGAAGAGTTTTCATTCAGGCTACAACCGAGGCCTCCCTCCTTCCTGACGCCCACCATGTACTCTTATTCCTCTGGTCTTTTATAAACACTCCACTACAGTTGCAGACCAGATTCCTTTCTCTTCATTCAGTGAGTTGGAATGGCTGTAGATCTTGAGTGTGTGTGTGTGTGTTTATGACACCCAGGTTAGCGTCTATTCATGGCTTCACTTGCCTTTGTCTTTTTCTCAAAAACCGTAAAAGAATTTTGGTGCTGAAAGAGTAAAGAGAGAATCTTTGTTGATGACATCCGCAAAGAATACAAGTTTTCCCCGGCTGTAGCCATTGTTTACTGGGTCGGTCGTGAGTTCCTCTTCAGTTCCAACTAGAATTTGGTTTCGTTCCTTCGAATTTATTGGATGTTGCTCCCTTCCCCTCCGGCCTTTACTTGTTTTTTGTTGGACGAACTGGATCTAGATTTTTCTTCCCGAGTTCTACGCATCTTAGGATCAGAATACAGATGGTTATTTAGAACTCTTGGGTCCTCGGCTCTACGCTCTGGACGGGAGTGGTCATGCGGCCATACAATGCTCTCTCCAGTGTTTCATATCTTGCCAGTAACGCAGCTCTGGACACTTCTTGTCTCTGTCGATGTGTTTGTATTTACTTCATTTGCACATGAATTTGCCGGCTTAGTGAGTCGGCACTGTAGCAAGTGTAAGAGATGAAACCTCAGAGTGGTTGTGTTAGTTCAACGTACAATCAAAACAGATGTTCCCAGACTCACTAAACTCGCAAAATATATTGTCGAATAATTCAAAAGAACTTTTGTATGTTATTCATATAGATTAGAGTCTGTACTGGAGCACTGACCACCACGCTGAAGGAGGGAAACAACGATACTATCAATCTGGTATTAAGAACTTTCGTTGTTTCCATAAAGGTTTGTTTTGCTGTGGAGAACTGAGTAGCTAGCCAGCTGTATATAGCCTCATGACAGGTACCGCCACCACTGTATAAACTGCAACGTGTAACTTGTTTTCTTGTCCATCAACGCTGCCGGGGTGAGTTGTCTGTCCAGAGTGGGACATCCTGTGGGCTGACGAGTGTATCCAAGATAAATGAATGTGCTACATTACGTAGAAGATTCCCTGTAACTCCGTATGCAATATTCTTGAGAAAAGTGTACACTTATACATTAGTGTTGTTTATATATCAGAATACAATAATGAAACGACGACCCAGTCACCAAATGTCGTGTCACTACTACAGTCGTCCACTAAAGTGTATCACATCCTACTTACGACAACACTTCAGCGTTTGGCGAGCTCCTCCTCCACACCTCCGTCCCTGAGTGTCTCCGCCCCGGCCGTCTGTAGCCATGCTCTCTCGTTGCGACAAATATTTGACTTATGAATGCAAAGAGAAGAGCTGGGTCTTTATGAGCACAGTAGGGGGTCGTGTCTTGTGGTAAAGTAGGGTACGGACTCCTGGGTCACGAGCCCTGGGGATCTGTACGTGGTGATCAACCTCCTGCAGTTACCAGGACGTCCAACCCGTCCCTCCCACAGGTGGACGCTGATGAGCGCCCTGTCGTATCATACACTACACACAGTTTGTCGTCATTCGCTATGTATGGACCACACATGCAGTGAGGGCGTGTATGGTCTTAAGAGTTGCCTAGATCACGATTACTGGTTACGTGTGCTGTCGTCGGCCTTAATGACAAGAGCAGTCGATAGGCCTAAAGCAGAAAGAACCAAGCAACACGGTGACTGCTGTTCTGCTGCACGATGCACTACGCAAAGCTCTCCTGCTGTGATATATTCACACGCCTGTTGGATTATAGATTTTAGCTAGTTTTGCTATATCAAATAATACAGGCGGGTGTTTTGAAATATACCGATCTTTTGTATCACGAAATGTAGATAGATGATACGGCCGGATAACCTTGTAATACTGGAATACAGTCAAATTTCCAGGCAAAGTTCCGTCGTACTACTAGTAATCATTAATCACAAAAAATATAAAAAATCCTGTAAACATTTTCGATGATGCCATTCTCCGGACGTCTGTCGTAAAGATGTTGTTTACAAAAAGTGGCGACCGATCAACTTGGTCATTATAAGTGGTTGCAGTGGGCGGGTCCCCAATGTGGGTATAACAGCTGGTGTTGGTATCAGAGGGGAGGACCTGGTATAACCCAGCAGGACGTGGCTACTCTGCCAGCCAGGCCCTGGCCTGTTACTATGGCGACACAGTGTCTACTCTACTGTACACAAGACGAACCATCACCTTCAAAATGAAAATGGTGAATAATACAGTGGATTGTGGTGAGGTGTACCAGTGGTGGGGAGGGCCAGTGGTGAAGGATATTGTTGGTGATGGAGAGTGTCAGTGATGGAGAAGACAAGTGGTGGAAAGAGCTAGTGGGGGATATTGTAAGTGGTGGAAATTGCCAGTGGTGGAGGACATTGTTAGTGATGTAGAGCGTCAGTGAAGTAGTGAACAAGTGGTGGGGAGAGGCAGTGGTGGAGATTGCTAACGGTTGAGAGTGCCAGTGGCGGGGGAGTGCTTGTGTTGGGGACTACTGGCTGTAGAAGAGGCCAGTGAATGGCATTACCAGAGGGTAACAGATGCTCTATGTCCTGGACGCCAGTGGCGTAAGCTGCTCCAGAGTTGGTCGCTGGACATCCTCACCGCCTTGTGTCCAGCGTACGACCAAGAGTCGTAGGGCGCCACACCAGGTCTCGCCAGACTCACCCTCAGTGAGACGCCAGGTAAGAAACTCCACTTTGTTATAACGTTTCTGGAATATCAATGTGATAATGTGCACAAAAGTGACAGAATGAGACATTTTTAGAAATCGGAAAGTGATCCATGATACAGAACTATGACAGGACCCGGTCATGACGAGGACCGTGCCAGACATGTCGACCAGGTTCGTCATCTTACCCTAGGAGTACTGCACATACCTGTGAGGCCCAAGACTCGCTTCTTCAAAGCACCTAAAGATAATAACATAAACAAATGTATCAGAGGAGAGAAAGGGCTGAAAACCCGTATAAAACTATGACGAAAATATTATTATAGAACAGTTTACTTAAGGCCTTGACGTCTGCTGTGCATAGGTCAAAAAATGTGAAGTCTTCATTCAGCATTTTCAAAAATACTAGAGAGTCCTGCCTTTAGGTCTGTCCATCCCTCTGCACCTCACCTGAAGACCAGAGGCGTCCACACACGCAGGATACGCTGACAAAAGACCTTTGGTTTAGTGATTGAGAATATGGAAATCTCAGCGGTATCAATAATCATCTACAATATTCCTTCCTATTCAGATACTAACACCGGCAACGGTCTCGCTGCTGGCGGAGGACTAGGGCTCGGGACCCGCATGTTCACCCGCACCCGAGATCTGCCGCCGCCTGCGGCTGAATAATGACCAACTCAAGAACCGCCGCTGTTCCTGCACAACACGTCCCCAGAGACGCAACCAAGCATCCTGTGAGACTAAGCCACTTGCACCTCCGATGTCCTGACAGAACTTTCCGCAGTAAACTAGATTCATGAAGTTTGCAACTCTCTTGTGTCCTCCCAGCGTCGTGAACAAATGAAGATGATTACGAACAGGATATTGAGACTGACTCGAGTCTCATTAGAATATACTGGAGACCTTGTGAGTGTTTCCGCCACACCTGGAGTGTTGAAGTTGATGCTGGAGGCAGACAATGGCCGTCAGCAGGCGGGGCCCGATACCGTCCTGCCTTTATGTCCTGATGGAGCGCGTCGTCTGTGGAGACAAAGCGTCGTGGTTTACCTGTCGTGGACAACAGTGTCTGTGGCTCGTGTCATGAACTGAGTCTGTCTGCTTCTCTTTGTTCAGCAAAGACTAAATGGATTTCCAGGTTTCTGGTGCGAGTTCCGCCATCTTCAGGTTGAGGAGGTTGGCGCTTGTGTGGCGACCTCCCTGCCAGGATGTACAGCTGCCCCAGCTTAACAGGAGAGATTTCATAGCACACCTCTCAATCCCAGGAGTGACACGGTTATTCTTAACATATATTTCATTATCTGGTGGACACCGCTACTGCACCGGGAACGTACCTTCCGGTCATCTTTTTCCTAGCATTGTCCATTCCTTTGCTTCCTAAATATAACAGCTTTTAACGTCATGTGGGATAGCACTTTATGTCTTGGGTTGTTCTGATCACCATAGATATACTTGAGGAGTGAGACAACCCAGCCACCACAATACAGCGCCCCGACAGGAACACGTGCAGCTTCTGTAGCACACACGATTTATGTTTCTGCACACTCCTCCTCTTCCTGGGTATTGGATAACTATGAAAACACGAGTCAGAACAACACCCTCTTGTTCCGGCTCGTATGTTTGCAGGAGAGTCTGTGCATTGCTCTGCTGTGGCAGGCCTGACACTGCCAACATCATCAGTCTGACAACATGCCATCTGTCTTCAGCAACATTGGTTGTTCTTTATGAAGCCACAACAACGTACAAAGTTTTGGTGGGTTCAACTGTTGCTTGACTTGGTCGTATCGGGTGACAGTTTTACAAACACGAATGGTGTGTATGACTGTGGATGGCGATGAGTGTTCGTGCGTGTGTATGAGTGTGGCTGCATGTGAGTCTATGTGTGTATGATTGTGTCTTATGTGTTTGTGTGTGTGTTTGTGCCTGTATATACATTTGTATGTGTGTCCGTGTATGTGTGTGTAGATATGTATCAGTATATTGATATGTGAACCAGCTTAACTATATGCCAGACACAATCTGAGCCAGTTTTCTTAATCAATAGTCTTAACTATATATTGCTTTCTTCTGTTTATATATACACAGTCGTGCCTCCCGATCGTATCTTTACAACATTTGTTTCCAATACTTTTAGGCTCGAGACTAAATGATTCATACACGTTGTTCAAAATAGCTAAAAGCTATTTTCTCGCGTGAACAAAAATACCTTGAAACTTAGATATTCCTTCCGTTCTGAATAGTCAGGTAAAGGAAGTTAGTCTTTCTTTAAACGCAAACAGTACATTGTGCTGATAGGCGTTGAAATTAACGTAACACCACTGAATATGTTAATCCAGTTACGACATGAATGAAAGGAAACATATTTCTTATAAGAAATTCACACACACACACACACACACACACACATATATATATATATATATATATATATATATATATGTGTGTGTGTGTGTATATATACTTCTGAAGAAACACCCGA
>JAYMFT010025675.1:0-16230 GCA_038088735.1 Panulirus argus
AGCGATCAAGTATAATAAATAAATAAATAAATATATATATATATATATATATATATATATATATATATATATATATACATACATATATATATTGGGAACACCTGGTTTAAAAAGAGATAATGAGATCACACACCTATAAGCCATGGGTCTGGAATCATCTTTGATAGCTTGAAAATTTTCATTGCACATGCTCTGTGGTGTAATATGAGCTTATCTCATAGCATGACTGAAAGCTTACTTAAAGAGGGTGATTAACCTGGGAACAAGCCTTTTAATTCTTGACTTCTTCCCCCCAACTGCCTTCTCATTTCTTGGGATTTATGTAAATCTTAGAAAAGATTTTAAACAAACAAAAAAAAAAGCAAGAATTTTTGCAAATAAATGGAAAAATTCATGTTTGATACTTACTATGTGCCTTACATGGGCCACGGCCCTTTGGTAGTCTTCTAATATTAATCTGGCACTTCCAATGCCTTCCAAGACCTCTTCCCAATACCATCTTAGAGGTATTCAGGCCATGGTATCTTCCACTGTGAAAATGCTTTCAAACATGTCATTCAGTTCCTTGCACATCTTGTCATTTTTCTTTACTGGTCTTCCCTCTGAATACCTAACTTCATTAGCCACTCTTTAACTTACAATCTATTCATGAATTCATGTATAACTTTTAGATTATCCCATGCATTATCTTCAACATTCTTTTTAAAGTTTGCTCTGTTCCTCATGCCATAGATATTCCTCATTCCACTCCTTGCTTCTTAATTCCTATTAAATGGTGGCTGGTTGTTGTGCTACCTATATCTCCTCCATAGAACATCCTTATGGTTGAACTAAATCTCTGATGTTCCCGGGCTCTGCCTACAAGAGGTTATGCAATGAGTGAAACAACTTATGACTCCAAAGAAGTCTACATTTCACTGCCACTAAAAGTAGCACAACTTTGGACAGCAGTTGACTTTAGAAAGAGGTCCTGGGTAAAGCTAGGACTTCTTCAAAGAAACTGGTCCTACGTAATTACAAATAGATAAGAAATAAAAACTATACATCTCTTTTACCAACCTTTCTTCTCAATTTGCAGCCAATGATACCCATGTTCTAACTCATTTATTTTAGATTTCAAAGAAACTTCTATAAAAATTGTCTATATTTTGGCTATGAAACTCCATTTTTTAATAAATGTTTTGAAAGGAATTACTCAGCTCTGTTTAGCCTGGTTTCCTTTCGGATTCCCTATTGTGTCCTCATTAACCACAGGCTCAAGCATTACATGATCACTTTTCATAATCAGAATATCATATCTCATATTTTCAATATCCATGTTGCACATTGTGCGTAAAGATAAGGTCTACTAAAGATGGTGTATCAGCCTTTCAGACTTTCGTGTGTCTCAGTGACATGATACATAAATTTTCTTGTATGAACCCGAGGAATCTGTTTTTCCATGACTCCCTGTCTCAGTGAGAATCTAAATTCTCTTAATCTGTTTCTTTATAAATACATTCTTTTATTACCAAAAGTGGCCATCTCTAAAGAGTGCATGTTTCACTACTGTCTGAACTATCCTGAATGTTCTTTCATTGTTTTATTGAATAATTTCTTGATCACTGAACTACCTTGAAGGAATCAGTACACTTGAAAGTCTTTCCTTCTCATTGTGTAATATGTGAATAGGCCTTCCATCAATATCTCCAATTTACACATATGTGACTGAGTTTGTCGGTATGCTTTTCCATGCCAAGATTGGTATGCTCAAGGGATGAGAGCATCTTGTGCCTCCCCATGTAACATCAGAACATGACAAGAGATCTAAACTACAGCCTCAGTCTCTTCCCATTAGTTCTACCTCTGTTCCTAATAGGTCTACCTTCGTTCATATTCTTACTACCATATCCCAACAGTTCACAACCTTCTTATATTGCATGAATAAGATTAATCATGTTCAAGTGCTATTTCCTAATACAATAAAAATTTCTGAAAAAAGAGTGGATATCATATATGATATAAAAATGTTCTAAACATGATGACATTCTCTTTCATCGGACCAGAAAAAGCAGCTGAAATGATAGTCCATTTATTCAAGAAAACTGAATTAGAAAGACCTTATTCTAAATAGCTTATTTCAAAAGAGAAATAAAGCATTCAGTGCAGGTAAAGAAAATAGTTTTGGTATATCCTAAAGTCTAGTAACTTTGCACTGACACCTTTTATAGTAGTAATCTAAAAACTGCTTTAACATGAAGCAAATGATGACTGTAAACTCTAAAATACCAGATGGAAAGTAATGACTTCATCTCTCATATACTTAACCGTAAATCACTGATAAAGATAACATCTGAAATTTTCTTTGTGTTTAATAACAACTATATTTTTAAATATAATGAATCTTAAATATAATGATAAAAGCTTCAGGAAGGAATGAAAGAGCTACCCTTCTACAGTATATATAACTTTCATCTCTTTATGTTCTGGAAAGTTTTTCCAAACATAAATTTGAGAGAAATTATAACCTGTTTACAGGTTTGAAATATTCTTCATACAATGACAGCAGATTGAAGGTGAGTACTTTTGCCGGTAAAAGTCATGCACTTCCATGGCAATCAATATACATATTAATCTAATGCATTCATAATTTACAAATCATTATCAACAAAAGCCTATCTTTTCTACCAATGCCTTATGAACACTGCTTCATAAGGCTCAAACTAGAAATCATATTCAGAAACATAGAGCAATAACTTAGCTACAGCTGAACCAGCATACTTCCCTTGCTGGTACAACTGCATGTTAAGTGCTAACTGTATCTCCTGAGGACCAGTTATTGGCTTTACAAGAGATATGACTGCCTGATTAAATGAAGTTCGCTTGAGGTAGAAAAACTCTCTGGTGGCTGTTTCAACTCCTACTGGTGCCCTTGCAGACTCTAACTCCAACTCAAACTGCACAGAGGTAGATGACCATAACGGACCCCTCATGGTAAAAAGGTCTACCTGCCCAGAGGATGGTAATGTCATGTTGCTGACCAGTGGCAGGTAGTTGTAGGAGTAGCTGAGTGGTTTATGATAACATGTTTCATCATCTTCACGGCAGAACAATGACACTCTCTTGCAACGGCTGCAATAAACAAGAATTCCACTGACAAAATTTCAGATGAAAAATAGCAACTCAAATTCAGTGGGATTACAAAGAAACAATGAATTTGTAAAAGATATTTCTTCCCAAGGGAAGCAGTAAGCAAGGAAAACAAACAATTCAGCTCCTTCTAGGATAACAATAAGGCAGTATTCCAATATAATTCTATGGTTTACCTAACATGCACAACTACATGCAGTGTAACCTTTTCTACATCACTAATTGCCACCATCTCCCTGTTACTAAACATCCTCATTATAAACCTGAAGATGTAAAATATTTATGCAAACACCTACATGTTATTCCTCTGAAATCCTACACAGTAGAAGGCAAAAAATAATGAAGAAGGAAAGAAGAGATGGGAAGAAATATAGCTAAACTTGCTCACTGGTCTCCTGTGTAGGAATACATTAATATCTGTGGGCTTGAAACTTGTTTTCTACCTAACAGTGTTTTGCCAGTGAGCAAGGACAATGAAATAATGCCTATATGAAGGAAAGGCAGGGACACAAAAGATACTTATGCAGTTAAAAGAAACAAAGCACTGAGTATGACCCACAAGGTGATAAAACTAACAAATAAATTAACCTAAAAGTACTTTAGGACAAAACAAAACAAGAAATAAATGATGAAAAGATCATTAAGATAAACAAACCTTCATACTAAGGAATTTTTAAACACAAAATTTTAAATGGAGGGAAGAAATCAACTCTTTGTTCCCTTCCAACCCATATTCAGCATTAATATAAGAATATTATATTTGGACAAGAAAATTTGAAGACTGTAACTAGGAGGAAGAGCACGAAATTAGTGAGGACAATCAAGATATTTTTTTTCATGTTTGAGCAAAGAGTATGGAATGATTATTAGGCAATCATATGGATACATTACAGCTTAGGATTCATGATGTAGCTGTTTA
Organism: Panulirus argus; assembly: GCA_038088735.1. Lineage (NCBI taxonomy): Eukaryota > Metazoa > Arthropoda > Malacostraca > Decapoda > Palinuridae > Panulirus > Panulirus argus. The sequence continues at coordinate 4,049 of JAYMFT010025675.1, forward strand.
ACAATCCATTGATGGTTCATGTTAGGTGATTCTATCATTAGCGGCAGATAGTGGTAACAATCAAAGACTTGCCATACCTTTAAATAAAGGGGATAATGCTCTCTTGCTTCCCTCATACACAGACTAAATCCTGTCAAACAGAATGCAAATTTTACACCACACAGATGCTTTTACTGTGTGGATAAACTCGGATTTTGTAATATCTTACAGGTAGTTTAACCTTTACTATGTCAATTTCAACATCAGAAGAGATATATTTTCTAAATTGGAACTAAAATTCCTTGAAAATCATACTTGATAAAGAAAAATGATGATTTACATAAAACTGCAGAAAGTAAGAGATTAGGAGAAAGATTACTTCCCATATATTTCCTGCACGTCATAAAATGTTACTAGGAAGTGCAAGAGTATTTCAATATCTAAAAGACTAAACTGTAGGAGCAAAGTGAGGAGTGCTCAGGCTCAGGCTGGAGTGCCTGATTATATTTCATACTGACCAAGATGAGAAGAGAGGAGAGAGGGGCAGTATGTGTGAGTGAGAAACCTGGACTTTCTAATTCTGAGTGGAACAAAGCTCAAGGGTAAGGGGGAAGAATGGTTTGGGATGTCTTAGTGGTAAAGACAAGGGTTAGTGTCATGGCAAGGGCAAAGTTTAGTATTAAAAGGGTAACACTTCTGCTGAAAGAGGAGTTGGGGATATGCATGAAAGAGTTAAAGGAAGTGAGCTCCAGACTGATGTGGGTTAAAATGAAGGTGGATTATAACAGATGAGTGATTATTACTACTTATGCTCCTAACCAGAAGTAGGATTATCAAGGGGAGGGAGTTTTACACTTGTGGTACTCCATCTCTCAAACACTATCTATTATCAGACAGTCCTTTAAATTTATGTATGCTGTCTGCATTAACCATGTTCTCAGTCAATCTGATCCATTCATCCACCACTTGTAAAACTATTCTTTTAAATTCTTCTTTACAAGTTCCTAATTTCATGTAATGTTATCTGGTTGCTCTATTCCTACACCTCTCAAAGAACTGTCCACTGTCTACTTCATCAATCTCTTTTAAACTCTCAAAGGTTGTGATCAGGTCATCCGTTATTCTTCTCTCTTCCAAGGTGAGTAAATAAAAAGCCTCCAGCCTTTCCCAGTAGCTGCTTTCTTAATTCTCGTACCATCTTTGTTGACCTCTGCACCTTCTCTTTTGAGCTCTTTGTCCTTCTTTAGGTGTAGTGACCAAACCTAAGAAGCATGTTCTAGTTCTGGCCTTGTTTAGGATATGAATAACCTGATAAATAATTCTTTATCTATATACTTGGAAGCTATTCTAATATTTGCCAAAACTTCAGGCAAGTCATTTACATAAATCAAGAAGAGTAATGGTCTCAGAACTGAACCCTGTGACACTCTGCTGGTCATCTCAACTTATTTGGAAAAGGCTCGTCTAACATTCAAACCTTTGTTCCCTATCATTGGGATAATCTTCTATCCAATATAAGCGTTTCCCCCTTATACCTTCTTGGTGATCCAGCTTCTTAATCAGCCTCCTATATGGTCCAGAGTCAAATGCCTTCTGGCAGTCCATACACAGACAATACATCCAAGTCTCACTTTTGTCCAGGATTGAGCTCGCTCCCTTGTAAAACTCTAAGAAGTTAATTACACATAATTTCCTATCCCTACAACCATGCTGTCTCCCTCTTCGGAAATTTCTCCTCCACAGAAAGTCATTCACTTGCTTTCTGATAATCTTTTCCGGAACCTTACACACACATTCATTAATGAGACTAGTCTGTAGTTCAACAACTGTTCCTAGTCTCCTTTCTTATACGAAGGTATGACATTTGCCATTTTCCATTTACTTTGCACTATGCCTCTCCCCACTAACATCTTGATCGGTAATTCAAGTGGTTTATCAAGCTTATCTGTACACCTCTTGAGCACATATGATGAAATTTCACTAGACCATGAGACATGTACGGTTCAAGTCCTTTTTAATATCCTGTTAACATCTTTCCTAGATATCTCAACGATTTCCACAACTTCCTACCCATTCCATCTCCCTGGTGTTGGGGCTACAGAGTCTTGTACAATAAAAACTCTTTTGAACTTGCTATTCAGTTTCTCTCTCATCAGTACATCATCTTCAACATTTTTTCTTCTGAATCCCTTAGCCTGCATAGCTGCTCCTTAACTGACAACTTGTGCATGATGAATTTATACCTTGTAAATGTTGGCTGGCTAAAATGCCATCTATATCTCTGCCACTACACATCTCAAAGCTCCTTTCCTTAAAGATATCTTTTATTAAACCATTCCTTCTGCTTTCTTACTATTCCCTCTGTATTTAAGGGTTTGGTAGCCATGCCTCTACTTCTACATTGTAAATTTTACCTTTGAACACAAAACCCCAATTCCTGGCTATTGAATTCCATTTCCTCATTGACATTACCATAAAAAATATTAAGATGTGTGTAGTTTCTGTGATTATATCTTCTCTTCATTTCATGTCTCACCTCTGCTCTCTCAACATCCTCTTTTACCACATACTCAAACTTGAGTATTGCATGATCACTTCTTCCAACTTGTATCATATATAATGTTCAAAATGTCCATGATAGTATGAGAGAAGTTAAGAAAGAGTTATGATAGTGTATTAGTCCTTTTCATCATAGTGTGCTTTCTGACACTAACATACAATCTCTCCTTGTCACACATAACACTTGAAAACACTTACTCACACAGCTCATTAATCGTGACTAGACTTTCCTGTGGTGAGTGTTATGTGCTAGCCCTGCCTTTTGGCAAAATGGTAGGAACATTAGATAGAATTAGTAGGTAGGTATATTAAGGTAGGAGCATTTGACAGAAACATTAGGTATGAGGTAGAAACATTTGGCAAGAGGATTAGGTAGAAGTGGTCAGTATGGACATAAGGTAGAAGCATCTGCAAACACCACACTAGACTTGCCCTCTGCCAGTGGCCTGCTAATGGTGAGACTATAAAGGCTAAGAAGCAGCACAAGAGTTCACTAATTATGAAGACTATTGTCATGGCCACCCCCTTAAGAGAGTTCCAAAAGGGAACACATGTTAGAGCAATATACAAATAGATAGATGGAAGTGTGTGAGAAAATACTTAAGAATATAAAAAAAGGACTTTATGTGGCATTTATAGATCTGAAGAAAGTATATGACAGGGTTGACAGAGATGCTTTGAGGAAGGTGTTATGAATAATTGTGTGGAAGGAAAGCTATTAGAAGCAATGATTTGCTTTTAATAAATGAGTAAGACGTGTATGCAAGCAGGGAGAGATGAGGGTGAGTGTGCCAGGTGAACGTTTTTTCTGTGGCAGGGGTGTGTGATGTCACCATGGCCATTTCATTCACTTCTGAATCATGTGGTGAGGGAGATAAATGCAGGGGTCTTGGATAAATGGACAGGTATGCAGTCTGCAGGGGGCCTGGGAGCTGAGTCAGTTGTTGTTTGCTAATAACACAGTATTGGTGCAAGATTCAAGTGAGAAACTGCAGAAGTTGGTCCCTGCGTTTAGAAGTGTGTGTAAGAGAGGAAAACCAAAAGTAATTGTGAATAAAAACAACGTTATCATGTTTAGCAGTGGAAAGAGACAGGTTAGCTGGGGGTAAGTTTGAATGAAGAAAACTTGGAGAAAGTGAAGATATCTATGAGTGAACATGGCAGAGAAGGGAACCTTGTAAGCTGAGGTGAGGAGGCTAGCTTCCTTAGCACCACAGGAACACCATAAAAAGGGGCTCCTAGCGTAGAAGAGTAAGCTAAGTTACTGAATATAAGGTATTTTGAGTGTGCATTGCATTTCTGTATAAGATTTTGTTAAATCACAATTATATCTGTTACTAATGGTGATGATGAATGTTAATTTGTCATTCAGAATTACTTTCTCTTAATCTTCTGCAAAAATTGCATTATATACCCTACTTCTGAATCACTTACTTTTTATGGCGAGAGTCACGGACATAGCTGTTTGGGCAAGTGATTTCATTACACTTGTATCCTCCACGAGTATTGACGCAGTGCTCATTTTCCCCTTGACATACATTTCCCGTCTCACACTCATTGATGTCTGGAAAAATATTGATACATTCTTCATTTGGCATACTCACTTATAATCAAGTACACCATGATTTTTTTCATTATCATTCTGAATCAGTTTCCAAAAAATAAGTTTTGTAACCAGTCTGTCTTTATAAACAAGTAAGCAAGATAACAATATGAAACTCAAATCATATCCATTTTTACAATTAACCATACCTATTAGGTCATCCCACGTTGAAACACTGTAGTGCACAAGGAATCTCCACACATACTAGTCACTGTTCTATTTTCCAAAAACTAATACCAAATTTTAATGAAGAATCCTGCATAGCAGCTTGGCTTTCGATGTGATGCTATACAACATCAATTTTTACATCGAATAAAAATTACATTACACCATTACACTGGAAATAAGCAATTAATCTTGTAATAATAAAAAATGTAAATGCTGGGAATAGAGGCCTATGTCAACAATGTAAACATTGGGAAAAGGTGAATAATAAAGTCTAATTTAATACTATGGAAATTTGTTTATCAAGACCCTGGGAATATATGTTTCTAAACAGAAGGAAATGGAATGCAAAATATGTTTTAAAGGTGCAAAAGTGTTACCAGACTCCATCTGCTCTGTGTTGCACCATGAATGAAAAGTCACTTATAGTGAAGCTGTATCACTGGAAGTACAGTTTTGTCAAAGAACATTTTACTCCAAAGGAGTCTACATTTCCCCACTACTGTAAGAAGTGCAGTCTTGGGCTACAGGAGCCTTTAGAAAGATCTTAGGCAACACCAAGAACCTTCAAGAAAATAGGTCTTGAGGTAATTATAAATGATGTAAAATAAAAGCGTAAGGGAGAAAGATTTCTACATCTGTATTCCCAGTATACTGTAGAAAGCAACTAAAGGGGACAAGAGCAGGGGGATGGAAATCCCCCCTTGTTGTATTTCAATCTGTAAAAAATGAAACAAAAGAAGGAGCCAAGTAGTGAGTGCTCATTCTCCCCAAAGGCTCAGGCTGGGGTGTCTAAATGTGGGTAAATGTTACCAAGATGACAAGAAAAGAGAAATAGGTAGTATGTTTGAGGAGAGAATCCTGGATGGTCTGGCTCTGAGTGAAACTATGCTCAGGGGTAAAGGAGAAGAATGGTTTGGAAATGTCTTGGAAATAAAGTCAGGGGTTGCTGAGGGAATTAGAGCTAAGGAAGGAGTAGCACTACTGCTGAAGCAGGAATGGTGGGAGTGAATAACAAAGCATAAGGAAAGGGTAGCACTACTGCTGAAGCAGGAGTAGTGGGAGTGAGTAGCAAAGCATAAGGAAGTGAGCTCTAGACTGATGAGTGTAAAAATGAAAATGATTTGCGAGAGATGGGTGATTATTTACGCTTATGCACCTGGTCATAAGAAGAAAGATCATGAGAGGCATGTGTTTTGGGGAGCAGCTGAGTGAGTGTGTCAGCAGTTTTGATGCAAGAGACCCTGTATTAGTGATGGATGATTTAAATGTGAAGGTGAGTAATGTGGCAGTTGAGGGTGTAATTGGGGTAATGGGGTATTCAGCATTATGAATGAAAATGGAGAGAGCTTGAGGAGTTTTGGGAAAGGAAATGGACTGGTAGCAGTAATGCCTGGTTTAAAATGAGGGACATACACTAATATACATATATGGGTGGGAAAGATGGTCAGCATGCATTGTTGGATTAAATATTGATTGATAGGCATGCAAAAGATCAGACTCTTAGATGAGAATGTGCTGAGAAGGGCAGCTGGTGGGATGTCTGATCATTATCTTGTGGAGGCTACAAGTTTTTGGAAAAGAGGAGGTATTATGGGTGAAAAGGGAGTGATGAGAGAAAGTGAGCTTGGAAAAGAGACTTGTATGAAGAAATATTGATAGATTGAGTGCAGAATGGGAAAAGTGAGAGTAAATGAAGATAGGGGAGTGGGTGAGGAATGGTAGGTATTTTGGGAAGCAGTGCTGGCATGTGTGAAAGATATGTGTCACATGCATAGAGTGGGAGGTAAGCAGATTAGAAAGGCTTGTGAGTGGTACGATCATGAAGTAAAGTTGCTTGTGAAAGAGAAAAAAAGAGGTATACGGGTAGTACTTTCAAGGAAAGAGTGCAAACGATTGGGGGATGTATAAGAGAAAATGGCAAGAGGTAAAGAGGTGGGTGCAGGGGTTGAAAAAAGGGTAAATGAGAGTTGGAGTGGGCAAGGCTCTGTAAACTTCCAGGGGATTAAGATGTTTTGGAAGAAGGTTAGAAGTGGGTGAAAAACTAGAAAACAAATGACAACATTGGTGTAGCTGGCAAATAGGAAAGTGGTAATGATGAAGTGAGGAGGAGATGGAGTGAGTATTTTGAAGGACTGCTGAATGTCTTTGATGATAGAGTGGCAAATGTAGGGTGTTTGGGTTGAGGTAGTATGTGAAGTGAAAGAATCAAGGAGAGTGATTTGGTGAAGAAAGAAGAGTTGGTGAAACCCTCAAGTTTGATGAAATGTGGCAAGGCAGTTGAAGTAGATGGCATTGCAGTTGAATTTCTTAAAGGGATGCCTGTGTTGCTAACTGGTTAGTTAGGATTTTCAATGGGTGAATGGATCATGGTGAAGTGCCAAAGGATTGGCAAAATGCATGTATAGTACCTTTGTATAAAGGCATGAGGGATAAATGTGAGTATTCAAACTACAGTGGTATAAGTTGTTGAGTGGACTTGGTAAGTTGTATGGGAAAGTAGTGGCTGAGAGGGTGAAGGCATGTACAGAACATTAGATTGAGAGAGAATGTGGGTTCAAAAGTGGAAGATCAGGAATTTGCTGTAAAGAATGAGTTTGAGATGTACACAGGGAAACATGGATTTGTATGTGGAATTTATGGATCTGGAGAAAGCACATGATAGGGCTGATAGAGATGCCTTGTAGAAGGTCTTAAAATCAATTGGTGTGGGAGGAAAGCTGCTAGAAGTGAGAAGTTTTTACCAAGGGTGTATGGCAAGTGTAAAAGTAAGAAGAGAGGAAAGTAAATGTTTCCAAGTGAAGGTTGGTTTGTGGAAAGGGTGTGTCTTGTCACCATGGTTGTTTTATATTCATATGGATGGGGTAGTGAGGAAGGAAATGCAATAGTCTTCGAGAGATGGTTGAGTATGCACTCTGTAAGGGATGTGGGGGACCTAGAAAGTTGAGTTAGTTGTTGTTTGATGATGACATGGCACTGGTGGCTGATTGGACTGAGAAACTGCAGAAGTTGGTGACTGAGTTTGGAAGTATGTAAAAGGAGGAAGTTAGGAGTAAATGTGAATAAAGCAAGGTTATTAGGTTTAGCAAAGTAGAAGAACAGGACAGCTGAGGTATAACTTTGAATGGATAGATATTGGGGGAAGTGAAGTATTTTAGATGTCTGGGAGTGCATGTGGCAGTAAATAGAACCATGGAAGTGACTCATAGGGTGAGTGAGAGGGAAAATGTTCTGGAGCATTGAAGAATGTGTGGAATGAGAGGTCATTTGTGAGGGTAAAAACGGTATATCTGAAGGTATAATACTTCCAACAATGTTATATGGATGTGAGGCATGGGCTACAGATAAGGATGTGCAGAGGAGGGTGTATGTGTTGGATATGTTTGAGGACAGTACGTGGTGTGAAGGGGTTTATTTAAATAAGTAATAGAAGGGTAAGAGAGAGGTGTGGTAATAAAAGATGTAGTTGAGAGAGCTGAAGAAGTGTGCTGATATTGTTTGGACATCATATGGTGAGAAAGAGTTAAGAGAAGTTGACAAAAGGGATATATATATCAGAAGTGGAGGGAACAAGGAGAAGAGGGAGACCAAATTAGAGATGGAAGGATGGAGTGAAATTGACTGAATGATCGGGAACTGAACATACAGGAGGGTGAAAGGCATGCACAAGACAGAGTGAACTGGAACGATGAGGTTTACAGGTGTTGATGTGCTGTCAATGGACTGAACCATGGCATGTGAGGTGCCTGGGGGAAACCAAGGAAAGGTTTGGTTTTTACATAAGAAACAAAACAGAATAGTGCTGTGCTGTATGGATACTAATAAAACAAGAGAAATAAATGAATTATAAAAAGAATTTAGAAGCTTTCATAAGCAAAATCAAGGGGATGGAATATATGAAACATCATGAAAGGATGAAAGAAATGGAATATATAGCCTTGATAATATATTCATGGCAAAAACTGAAGGTATAAGAAAAATGCACTGAACCTGAAACAGTCTCAACAAGAAAGATACAAATGATTAAATCTGCAAGAATACCATAGAACATATTGCAAATAAATCAGAAATTAAAAATGAAAGGCCAGCCAGGAAGCTAGAAAAACTATACCATATGAAATAAGAAACATGTATGGGACAACTACAGAAACATTTATGTGAAAACGTGACATGTTTGAAATCAGTACAAGATGAACCCAGAATAGAAAATCATGTAATGTAAGTGACAACAGAGTCAAAGTATTATCTAAGAACTAAAATATGTGGTAAATGTATGGACTAGGCCTGCCATTTTGGCAAAATCTCATCTTAAGTACTCTCTCTCTCTTTCTCTTGCTTTGGGTACCAACCTGACAATCTACTAGGCCTGCCATTTTGGCAAAATCTCATCTTAAGTACTCTCTCTCTTTCTCTTACTTTGGGTACCAACCTGACAATCTCCTTGGTTGGCTAGTGGCTTATCTGTAAACAATTATTCGCTATGTATAGGAACAACTGTAAATGTGAAACATATATACCTGAAGAGATTGAACTTTAACTGTGCCTACTTTTTCTATATTCATGAGATAGTGCTACAAACAGAAGAACAACAGCTCCACTTGCTCACAACTACTCTAAAGCAGTGAAATATAATGCTGACCATTCCATGGCTTCCCCTGATCACTTCATACGCTCTGCTCTTATCAATTAAGAGCATGTCACTCTCCATATACCACATTGCTACAATTCCTCCTATCCCACGCACACCTCTCAACCTCATGGATGTTCAGGTGACAACTCAAAGCCTCTTTCACTCCATCCTTTCATCTCTTTTCAGTATCCCTTTTCCTCTCTTTTTCAGTATCCACTTTCCTCTTACTCCCTTCACTTCTGGACCATAAATCCTCTGAGTCATTCTTTCTTCACTCATACTCTCACTATGTCCATATCATTTCAGCACAACCTGGTCAGCTCTCCCAGTTAGACTGCACTTACTACTACACCTTGCTCTTACATCGCTATTCCTCACACAATCATCCTCCCTCAAGCCATATATTTTCCTCTATTAATTAATTCTATTTTGAAAACATGCATAAATGATTCAAGGAAATCTCTTGCCTTAAACTTTAGTTAAAATAACAAAATGTAAAAAACAAGACCATGAAACTATAGCAATATTTACTTATCTATTTACACAACTTTCAAATCAATCTATTCTATCTTCAGATCATCATTACCTAAACCTGGATAATAAATCATAACCACCTTTGCAGGTGCGACCATCAGTGGCCAGATTGTAGCCATCAGGACATGAACACTCAAAAGATCCTGGTGTGTTGACACACACGCCAATGCATAAGCGCCCACGACCTCGGTACTCTTCACATTCGTTTATATCAGTACAGGTCCTGTTGAAGTGGGAGAAAAATATTAAGGCGTATCGTGTTATATGAGGTATAATTATGTATCTGTCAATCTATTTATCTATCTCCCATTATTAACTCTTCCAGTTCTATGGTGTTGATCAAGTACATACAGCCTCTGAAATCACAAACACACATCCTGAACCCATAACTTGTTTGTAATTAAAACACAGACAACAACACAAAAACATTTCTTCATATTTTCATTTGCACTTTAAGGGGATTTTTTGAATAAAACCAACATCTCCACTCACATCACTTCCATACATCTCTTGCACATTTCAGCACTGCCTCCCGAGATAACCACTAAATTTCGTTTACTTTCACCTTCTATCATTCTGCACTCAATCTCTCCTAGTATTTCTTCATACAAGTCTCTTTTCCAAGCTCCCTCACTTTCACCATTCTCTCTCACCCATAACATTTTTTCTTTTCTGAAAACCTCTACAAATCTTCATCCTCACCTCCACAAGGTTATGATCAGACATCCCACCAGTTGCTCTTCTCAGTATTTTCACATCTAAAAGTCTCTCTTTTGCACATCTACCAATTACTATGTAATTCAATAATGCCCACTGAGCATAGTATCTACTCACATATGCATAATTGTGAATGTTCCTCTTTTTAAACCAGATTTCCCAATCACCGGTCCTTTTTTTTTGCACACAACTTCACAAGATGTTCACCATTTCCATTCACATTACTGAGTATCCCATACACCTAATTATATCCTCAACTGCCACATTACTCACCATTCCATTTAAATCACCCATCAATAATACTCTGTCTCTTGCATCAAAACTACTGACACACTCAGTCAGCTGCTTCCAAAATGCTTGCATCTATTGATCTCATCATGGCCAGGTGCAGAGACACTAATAATCATCCATCTCTCAATTTTACCCAAATCAGTCTGGAGCTCAATTCCTTACACTTTTTCACACACTCCCAAAACTTCTCCCTCATAACATTCCTGACTTTACTCCTAAGACATTTCCAAACCATTCTTCCCCTTACCCCTGAGCTTTGTTTTCCTCAGAGCCAGGACATCCAGGTTTCTTACCATAAACATTACCTATTTCTTATTTCTTCTTATCCTGGTTACATCCACACTCATTCAGACACTCCTGCCTGAGCCTTTGAGGAGGATGAACACCAGGAACAGATGAAGAAAGGCCACATTCGTTCACATCCATTCTTTAGCTGTAATGTACAATGCACTGAAAGCATATTCCCCTGTCCATTGCCAGGCCCCATAATCTATCTATCTATCTATTCATTAATCTATCTATCTATCTACCTATATCCCTGATGTCTGTTCCCAATAGGAACTCCCTCAAGTGATTGGCCGCAGCAAAGAGTTTTCATAATAGGTGAACTCCAGTGCCACTTCCTTGCCTTTAGTGTCTCACCTTCAACAGGTCACTAGCAGAGGGCAACTCCAGTACAGTGTTTCTAGAGGCTCCTATCTAATGTTCCTCCTGACTACAACCTAATGTGTCTACCCAAAGTTCCAGCCTACTACTTCTACCTAATGCTTCTGCCTAATGTTCCTACCTACTACTTCTCCCTATTGCTCCAGGCTCATATCCCTACCTACTACTTCTGTCTATTGCTCCTACCATTTTGTCAAAAGGAAGGGGTAGTGCACAGTGCTCATTGCAGAAAAACTATAGTTATGAAGAATGAGTTGTGTGAGTTAAGTGTTGTCAAGTGTTAGGTCTGAAAAAGAGAGATTGTATGATTATGAAAAGAATGCTAGCAGTCCATGTGAGGGTGAGATAGAAAGAAAAGATGGCTAACTGGGTCTGAGGAGTGCAACTTGACAACCACCTAAGTGCTGGCTTACTACACATCTGTCACTAACCCTCCTAACACCCAGGTGGGTAGTACCAGCAAAATACTTTCCTGGTCAGTGGCTGCCTACCAAATACTACCCACAAACCTTAACATGGTTTCCCCTGGCCACTTCACACACCTTGGCTCAATCTGTTGACACCAAGTCAATTCCTGTAAACCATATCTCTCCAATTCACTTTATTCCGTGCAAGTCTTTTACCCTCCTGCATGTCTGGGCCCCAAGCACTTTGAATCTTTTTCACTTAATCCCTCCATCTCCAATTTTGTCTCCCCCTTCTCCTTGACCCTTCCACTTCTAACACAAATGTCCTCTTTGTTTACACCTCCCCACTCATTCTCTCTATATCTCCACACTACTTCAACAAACATTCTTCAGCTCTCTCAACCACACTCTCATATTATCACCCTCTCTTTCATCTTTTTATCATATATACAATCAAACCATACCATACCACATTTTGTCCTCAAACATTTCATACATATATATTATTATATCTATTATACTGTTTCCCGCGTCAGTGAGGTAGTGCCCGAAATAGACGAAGAAAGACCCATCCCCCCACATACACACATATATACATACATGCACATATATGCACAGTACATATATATAC
>JAYMFT010025686.1:0-16230 GCA_038088735.1 Panulirus argus
TATATATATATATATATATATATATATATATATATATATATATATATATATATATATATTCCTAACCTAGGTTTAGAGTAAAAAAAAAGAGCATTGTCAAAACAAAAAACTAACCTGACAGTAAAATGTTACAATTTTAAATGCACCTCAGCCTGAGAATTTATTCAGTTAAGTGAAGAAATCCTCCATACGATTTTCATCGTAAAAAGCATCAAGACACGCCCTTCAAAATACACCTTAATCGAAGATAATTTAGTCTAGCACAAGAGCAAGTGCGCACACGGTCGGCCTACCTGTTGGTCCTCACTGAAGGACACAGTGCGGGGCTTCCGTTCTTTCTGCATTGTTCTTTGTTGAGATTAGACTCCTGTCGTGCACGGCAGCTCTCTGTAGCAGATATCTCACTACTGTTCCTCCTCTCAGTTGACTTTCTTATTAATTTTCTTACCACTGACGTCACCGTACCATTTGGTACAAAATATTGTAAATCATGATCACTTTTTTTCTATAGTCTACACTGCAGATATTTATATGCACATTTATGTAGAATAACTGTAGATTCTACAGTGGTTCTTTGTTATGCACATCACCTGGGGGCCACACTAATCATGGCTGGTCGTCATATGTAAACATCTACAATCACTCAGTGAGGTAACTCTAAAAACCCTTAAAATACAGGGCTATTTTTTCAAAAGCTGAAGGATAAGATAATCGTAACATTAGGCTTTCAGAATATACTTCCGTGTAAATTCTACTAAAATATGAGTTAAAGACTAGAGCATTACGCTAACCCAATACTGTTAAAAGAATTTAATTCTCATAAAAACTTCCTACATTTTCAGTTACTACTCCCCAAACGTTTAACTTAGTTTAAGGTAAATTTGGGTAAAGTCAAAAGTGGAGACAGGAGTAGCTGGAGTTTAACTATGAATATAAAATCTAATGTCTCTCCCAATTATCCCAACTTTTATACCAAAGTCTACAAACAAATTGATATATAAAAAACTTTTATCCCTAAGCCACAAACAAATCGATAAATAAAAACATGGTAGAATGTGATATTAGTTCTTATCATTCCGAAGAAATCTTTTATCACTAAACATTTTTTCACTACGAATATGCGGCTGATAAAGTCGAACAGTGGTATATAATGTTATCAGTGTTTGGAAAGGGCACAACGAAAGAGGTAATATTCTAATCTATTTAAGCAAAAGTTTTGCAAAAGTTCTGAGTAATGACAGGATCTTCTGTGACTGTCACTTCTAACCCGTGCATTTTGCATGACACTCCTCAGATTTACACTTGCCATGATAGCAGGAAAAAGACAGATCTTTCAATAGCGACGAGAGCCTTCCTCCACCACGGGAAGCGACGTCAGCAACGGGGTTATGATCTTGGGAACCTCGCCAGTGTTATTTTTACAACTAGCGGAAGGCAACAGTCATTCTCTTGCTGCATCATTCAGCATGTTTTTTGGGAACGCTGCCCTTTCCCTCTCCTATTTATTGATCCTCACAGGATTCACAGGAAATTTCTAAGAACACAACCATATATATATATATATATATATATATATATATATATATATATATATATATATATTGTGACGTAAGCCTAATAAAATGTTAAGAGCTAATCTGGCAGAAGGTAAGCAAGGATCAGGTCTACTATGGAACCACCTTGAATATAGTAGCGTTTCACGTACAAAACGGCCCTCGCTAAAGTGTCCAGTTTATTAAAGCAAGTCGAAGTCGATCTTCAGCTCCAGTTCGCGAGAATGTCCCACGAAACATGATCATACAATACGTAAAGAAAAAGGAAAGGGCGGATAATGCTCATTGTACGATATTTTTGTCGTAAACAGGTCATGCAACGACGCAAAGCAACCGATACATCTGCTTCCCACACCAGGACAGAAAAAAAAAAGCAAGCTGACGTGAAACTTGCTGGCACCTCGTCTAGCTTACCCTGACCCTCCGGTATCTGGGCTTGTTGCTTGGTATCTTTGCTCTACTGGTAAATCGGTTTAACCTTGGTAAAGACGCTTTCAGCCTTAGAATAAATTGAAAGTACACTCTTCCTGACTAGACACGTTATCTTGCTTACGCTATATCTTTTGTTATCCTTACTGAGCACGATATTTTGTTATCTAGACTGTATATCTGTTGGCCTTGTCTACTAGATATCTTTCGTCTCGTGTCTTTGTATTTTGGTTTTTATGATATCTAGGCTCGCCTCTTTTGCATGCAAATCTGCTATCTTCACCCACTGGATACCTATCGTCGGACTTGGGGGTCCCTTCTTTGATATCTAGGCCCACTACCATGGCATCTGGGCTCATTGCCTCGATCAACAAACGAAGAAAATTTCATTGAAGCAAAAGAACCCATATCCAAGATATGCTTACATAGGGCCCATTGCGATAAAGCCGCTGTATCGCTTGAGTAGCTTACATAGCCTGGACCTTCCACATATCGTTTCGCATTATCTTATCTTTCTGGTGGAAATTGCGACAGGCAAAGATGTTTTCATGGACATAACGTAACACTGTACTGGCTTTAGATAAAAATGTCCTTTTACACAGTGATGATGGAGCACATTTCCACTTCGTGTCTACGTTCTTAAAAGCTGTTTGTGCATTTCTTCATGCATCAGTTCCCGAGCAAACTCGCTAAACTTTTAAATGGCGGTTATTTTTCCCGAAATGTTCAAGATGACCCGTTCCGTTGTCCTCAATTATTATTCCGTCGTCATCTGGGATTCAGTTTCTATCTTCCAAGCATTTAATCCTGCAATAATGTCTGCAGGCACAACCCTTTACGGACCTCCGTGGTGTATCTGTTATAAGTGATACCGACCGTCACGCATTCAAGGGCCACCTGAGATCACACCAACATAGGTTCGAATCCTAGTTGAGGCAGTCGGTCCGCTGACCACCCAGCTGTTCATCCTCCCCTAGGGAAGTTGGTCAATAAAATGGGTACCTTAGCAGCTATGCTGTAAACAATGTTTTTTTCTTTTTTCAGCTTTAGCATGTCGGCTCAGCCGCACTCTGCCATTTAGAACCTTAGATACACAAGGATTATGAGTATTATGAACCTTCTATATGAACTTCCTGAGCATGAATGCGGTACCCTTAAGCACGACGGCAAGGCCTTAATAAGCTCGAAGGAACGACTCAAGGGCATTATAGAATTACCCTTTAACCTGACCCTTTCGAATCAGGTCAAAGGTTACCCCCATCCTAACCAGGGGGCGTGCGGTTGTGCTGTTTACGTTCAAAGGCCGTACCGTCGTGCTACAGGAACGTATCGTCGTGCTCAAGGGATCTACAGAGGCTGAAAATCAAACAGTTGTAACATTCTATGAATCAGCTGAAGATTTGTCTCACCTCCTCAACATTTTCTAGCATAGGTGGGTGGAGGATCTAGTGATCTTCAGATGATTCATTTCTAAAGAGCAGAGGAAGTGAATGTTATAGTAACGAGATTTTATGAGCCCGATGGAAAAAAAAAAATTACGAGATTAACAGATGAGGCTTACGTGTAAGCTACCCCAGTGAACACAAACAGGTCGGTACGCCCATAAACATACACACTGGCATACAAACACACAAAAGCTTGCGTGCGTAGTCACAGAAAAGCCCTCATCTATGGAATAAAACACCGTCCCCGTAACTTATTGTTCTGTCTCTGTCGCCCGCGCCAACAACCTCTCTCCCCAGCAACACACACACACACAAACACATCACAACTCAGTCCTTTTGGCCGGAGGAAATACAGCTGACCCCAAGACCAAGCCTCTGCTGCCGCGGTCTACGTACAGCGACAGACACTGGGCTCCACCGCGCCCTCTTGTCGATGTCGGGGTTGGCGCGGGGCCAAGTACGTATTTTCTGGGGGGGGGGGAGGCGATGTTTACGTTTCACAGCTGATCAATACCACGCCGACCACGTGGCTCGTGGGCTGGCCTCGACTAATAGCGAAAGGGACCTTGGGTGGTATTAGGCCCCGCACAGGGGTTAAAAGAAGCTGCTGTTGTCAGCTGACGAATCTGCTACTGTGGGGCTACGAAAGATGTTACTTCCAAAATACTTGTCGCAGAGGGAAGGCCCCGTTTTGAGGGCCAATTCCTTTGAGGTTTGTGGCACCAGATTGTTAGGGTGGGGGCAGTGGCACAGTTACGGTATAGGGGGTTTATTTCCATGGGGTTTTAACAGGTGTGTAGTACAGATACGAAGTTTTTTGTGTGTGTTCAGTGCGTAAAATAGTCCATATACTGAGGTGTACAAGGAAATCTATTTTCCTGAGAAAAATACCAAAAATTGCAGGTACGAGTTCCGGGGTTGTGATGCTTGCTTTGCGTGGGTTGTTATCTCTGGGAGGCTTGTGAAAGGATGAAAGAGGAGGAATCCTTCCCGAAAGTAAAGGGCTATTTTGTTGAGTTAAAGTCGCGGGATTCGTGTCGTTATGGTTGTGAAGCTAAAGACCCCCACAGGTGGATGATGTGAAAAAGTTGTCACCAGCGGTCACCAGACCTGTTGTCACATTGAGAGTAACGTGATCATGGCTGCAATGTATCTCCGTTGAAGACACCTCTGTTGTGGGTGGATTTAGTGGGCTCGTTTGTGGTTGCAAAGTCTTGTGATGGAGTGTGTTTCCTTTTCTTTCTTTTCTCTACGAGTTAATGAAATGGTAAAGCAGGCGGTGGAAAATTGTTTTGGAGGACTCCTTTTTTTTTGTTGTTGTTGATGCAGAGTTATCGAGAGACTCGAGTCACCACTACTGCGCTGTCCCTTGAACACGAAGGACTTACTGCCTTTGAGCACGTCAGTACTGACCTTTTCCAGTGACGATGGACTGCCTCTGGCCTTACCTGACTTGACTCTCAATTCAAAGGCTAGTTTACAACACCCAAGGGTAACACCGTCGTGTTCAATTAGTCGATTTGATTTCCTCCCCCCCCCCCTCCCCCCCTTATATTAATCCACTATCTGTCGTGGGAGGAGAGCCAGATGGAGGAGGGTACAGATTCTCTGGCCTCCACTTGCCTCTGTAAGATGTAAACAACATTCTGACCCCTACGGACGTTCACATCAAGCAGAGATGAGAAAGGCCGGCGTAAGGGTTCTGTCTCTCGCAATCACCGCTAGCAACGGAACAATACACTTCCGTAAGTGTAAAGTAAATTGATAATTTTTCTCACACCGAAGCATCGACGCGCATCAACACCGTGAGCAGCTTTCAAAGATAAAGCCAAGTGTTATCAAATTGTTTATGAATACCTAATCAGGGTGGGATTCCCAGCTGGGTATATGGCGTAACATCGAGTGACGTACATTTAACCATATCAGAAAAACTGTACCCATTTACCTGCCATAAGAGTAGACAAAAGAATTGAATTCGAGGCAGAAACAACAAGGACCAGCTGAGGAACTCGACAGCGTAAGTGAAAGGTGAGAGCAGAGCCGAAGCAAAGCGCGTACTGTTTTTTTCCCAGTGGGAACAACGGAGGTTTGTAATAATCAAACCGTTACTGATATCAGCTTGCGTGCTTATATGGAAAACTTTAGTAAGACACGAAACTTTAGTAGGACCTTCCATTCCACCGTATCAGCGACTATAAGAGGTCCAGGATGTAACACCTACTTAAACCTAGTGGCACTGTAACTACCTTCCTAGGAAAAAAAAAAGAATCATGTTTGGCAAATCCCCCTGTACTAAATATCTGCCCAGTGTCGGTCGACCACCTCCCCTCGCTACTTACCGCACCGCTTACTCTGGTAATTTGCTTACATCGCTTTGTTCGGTGCACGCGGGCAGTGACTCCTATGGCTTCGTGGTTGTGTTTGCCTCACTGCTTTTTTGACATCATAAAACTGCAGTGCAATACACACATCTTTACCTCTTACGTATAAAAATTGGTTTATAATTCATCCATTGAGTATCAGTCAGTCTTTTAATGTATCCTCCCTATATTAAATGTGTTCGACGCAATGTTATGAATACCACTGTGACAATCTGCCGTCATATTCACGTCTACAGTGACTGTCAAAAGTGTTTCCTGTCCATGTTTATTCTGGACAATGCTGTCCCCTGCCCACACTGCCAACCATAAACAAAAAGTATCCACCCGAAATTCATCACATCTCATGTTCATGTTTTCCTTCGTTTGTTGTATGCAAAAATTGTGGTTCTTTTAGAAAACTGAATTCTGTACATCACTCGTCACCCCTTTGAATACACCGGCTTTATCCTGAGGAACGCTCAGCTTGAGGAGTTCATACCTTCGCATCTGACAGAGTAAATTACTTATATCTGATTTTTTTTCTGTTTATAATTTGATCGTTACCGATAGTAAGAATGAGTAGAATTCCTGTTCATTCCATAGTGATAAAAACCAACGACGACTCTCACCACTTCAACGCGGAGACTCGTCAGAACCTTACTTTATCTGGGATTTTGTAGGAATAATCAACTCCCATACATATATACATATAGCCACAAACGAAACGTGGAAGCATCACCGATACACATCGTAATAAAATGATTGCTTCCCGTTCAGTTGCGTTATGATTATCCAATATGGTCGACAGTTTTGTGAGTCTCGTCCTTTGTGAATGTCCTCACCTGTGTTGTCTCATCTTGTGAGACAACAGTCGTCCCTTGCGATAATGTGTGTGCCTGTGAGTGTGTTAAAGGTGGAGAGGATCCAAGGCTATGCTCGAAGCCTCTTTTGTTCTCTGTACTTACGGCTGCGACCCACGAATTTCACGAGGTCGTGTTCCACTGAGTCGTACAAACCAGATCGCGAATCCCACCCCAAAACAGTGATTCTCAGCCAATGGTATGATCAACAACCGTCCAAATAGGACGGACGTAATGTTAAGTCTTAAAACTTTCAATCGTAAGTGGTCAGTATCAGTTCCACACAGTGTGCGCAAAAAAGGTGCAAAATATACCATGCTTATTATACTTTCCTGTGCATGATAGTTTCTCAGTGTTTCCCAGTTAGAAGACGTTTCCTCGCCCAATGTTGTCAATTGTACATGTTCCTAGTTAGGAAGGATATTAGAGGGTCTCTGATACGTAGGTAGGATTAGCTATTTCTGCTCTTCCTGTCAGACGTGTTGTAATCAGAACACTTCACAAATCATCTAAGCCCTTGTCATACCGTCAAGTATAGCATATCACTGTAGAGTCTTCCTGTATGACAGACACACGGTCTGGGGGACAAAATTATTGTTCGTCTCTTCGGTACAAAAGACCTTTTGTCTTGGGCCTCGTACTTTGTCCTCCTGTAAACCTGCGCCAATAAAAAAAGGAATTGAATTCACCACAGCATTCAGAAAAACATTCGGTATCAATAACAAAAGAGCTGTGATCCTGAAGATGAGAGCGATGCCGTACCACTTAAGACCGCTCGTCAGTGAGTACGGGCGACACTCATCAAACACTGGTAATTTTCCTAACGCATTCTATAGCAGGCGTCCCCATTCCAACCCCACATTGAGCTTATAGGATGCTGGCCGCGTGCCTCCTGTTCACCGGCACAAATCAATCAATTAATCACTCACTCACAGCATTATATCTCCCCTCTCCTCTTTCTCCTAAGCTCACTATGTACATAACTTCTTCACATTTCTCCTGAGACACACTTCGTCTCAACCATCATATCCGATCGGAAGACCTGGGTACGTGGATGGCATTAGTTAAGTATCATTTGTGGATATATGGCAAGAATTTCAACTATTATCACCAGCGACAAAATTCATTTTTAGCAAGGGAGAATACAAGTGGTCGGCCTCAGGCATCAGTTGTACACAATAGATACACAGCTCCCTGGTGATCGACTCGTGAACTACGAAGGTCGGATGGCCGAAAATAAACTGATCTTGGCTTACACTGAAAAAGCCGGAAATCTGGAGGTCAGATAAACGACATTTTACTGTGCCTTCTCTCGTCTCTGTTCTTCCTTTATAGATCTTCTGAGCACCGTTTCTAACCAACTTTACCATTCTAGTTAACAATCTATCTCTTTCCACCTCTATGTCGATTCTCACAGTGTTCGGTCAAAGTCAAAAAACAGGCAAAGAAGCCCAGCTGGTAAAGATGCGTCAGCTCCGAGCATTGTTATCAACAGATACGGCGCGTCCGGGTGAGATAAGTGAAACAGGAGTCGAGTCTGAGCAGTAAAAAGTATAGAGGTATAGAGATGGTGCGTCCTTACCACGTCTTCACAGAAGATGCGTTTCAACAAAACCACAGTTGAGAGGAATCCAAGCGACTAAATACTTTTTTGCCTTTATCAGTGGCTAAATTCATTGTGTAACTCTATACTATGGTTCTTCTGAGTCCACTGAAATACCTCATGACTCTGTGTTGGTCTCCCCATGATCCCCGTATGTGGCAACCTGACCCCCATGTTCGTCAAACATATGACACAATCAAGATTACAGAGCCCCATTTATGACTTCCCCCATGACTTCATATGTCACCCCCATGGCCCCTGACATATCGTGGCGTTTCCTCCCCATTCCTTAGCAAGTCCCCCCCCCCCATGCATATCCCCCCATAGATAACCCCATGTAAAGCCATATTACTTCCATGACAACCTGTTCTCTTTCATGACTCTGTACGTCCACCTCATGACTAAAGCTCTTTCCCAGATGGCTCGTGTGTCCTCATAACCCTCTTTCTTCCCCCATGACTCCATGGGTCTCTCAACATCCTATATGGGTCCCCATACATTACCATGCATCACACTAGTGGGGAGGGGAGCGCCTCGGCCCCATCCAATCAATATGCGTTCCCTCTTCATGACCTCCGCATCTCGTCCCATACCGCTATGCATCCTAACGACCCCTGCGACAGGGTCCGTCCGGTCTGGTCATGCATCTCGCAAGCGCACGACGCTGCCTGACGCGCATGGCAACATGGGGGGAATACTCATGACTCGTCCGGAGGTGAGCAATAGCCGCCGACGCGTTGCCAACGTTCGCCTCTCAAGTTTTCGCAATCGCTTTCACCCGAACTGTGACTGCGTCACGGGTAGGGGATGGGATGATGACAAGTTTCCTTTATTAGGAATGAGAGGATTACACGAAGTGGGAGGAGGAGAGGAGAGAGGATGGAGAAGCGTCGTGAGAGAGTGGGGCATTTATGGGAAGCATGGCATCATGAGAGAGAGAGAGAGAGAGAGAGAGAGAGAGAGAGAGAGACGAACAGGTACCTCAATCAACACACGAGACGCCACATGATGGCGGAACGGAAACAAAAAAAAGAGCAATTTTGGACGAGCTCAGATCTGTTCTTTTGGTAGAGATTAGTATATAACACGAAGGTAAACTGCTTACGTATAGGGTACAAGTAAGGATCATCCTCTTATGAAACACTGGTTTACACGGATATAGACGGTTTACAAACAGGAAACAAGTCTACAAACGGGATACAAATAAAAGACTTCGTCATATGCTTGAGGAAACATTATTTAAGCTGTGTATACATAAGAGATATAAGTAGGGAATAGCCTTGGTAATTACTGGCTTCAGCTTATCAAAGTTGAACATAATTACTAAACGAGATGATGTCTAGCTTTCGTTATGAAGAGGGTAGTAAAGGCGTAACCAACTGGATAATGAGAGTGAGGTTATACTAGATATTAATGAAAGACTGAGAAAATCTTGGTAAATAAGAACACGACACTGTGAGAGCGCAAGATGAAAAAGGTGTTCTGTTTTCTACGGTGAAAAGAAGTCACTTGAGTCGGAGTGCGGGGACGTGATGTCAGAGGCTGATGTCAGGAGCTGTAGGAAAGATGACGAGAGTTTTGGAAGGTGATGTCAGGAGCCGTAGAGATAAGCAGTGTGCTGAAAGGTGATGTCAGAGGCTGTTGAGAGGGCAAATGTCGTCAAGTGATGTCAGGCTTTGAAGAAGAAGACTGGAGTGACGAAGACGTCCGGAAGTTGCTCTTCGACCAACTGAAAAAAATGTAGTTCGGAAAAGGCATCGAACGAGGCACAGGCCACCTGTACAGGGAGGAGGATATACGAAGATGGTCAGACTAGGCGAGCGAGAGGGATACTGATGAAGCCAAGTCTGAATTCTGATGGAAAATACGAGAGACAGAGACTTAAAGTTGAGAGTGGAGGCTGCTGGAAGGCCCAGCCGGAGGCATATATTTGAAGTTGAGATTGAGCCTCAGGTCTGGTGGATGACTCGGGGATCAAGCAAGAGACGAAGAGGTCAAGGAAATAACCCTGAGAGACACGAAGGTCAAGAGGAGGGGAAGAGAGAGACAAAGAAGGAGTGAGGGAAAGGAAGAGAAGAGGCCATGTAGCCAGTCAACACGTGCTCAACCTCACATACATGATTACTTGGAGTTCTTGGAATGAGACGTTTCTGAGAGCTGGAGACGCCTTGAGGAGTTGACCAGAAGGAGAGATCCCTGTTGCCCGAGACGTAAGCCAGGGAAAGCTATGTCGAAATAACGTTTATCTTACTCATGTGAAATACAGTTCCTTTAACACATACACGCACATGGGGCTCCACGAGTGTTAAACTCCTTCCTCTTGGAACAAAAATAGATAATTATACACACACCCACCCACCCACACACACACACACACACACATGGCCTCCGTGGAGCAGCGGAAAGCGTTCCAACTCAAGAATCTAATATCGTCGGTTGGGTACTAAAAAAAAAAAAAAACCACGCGTGTAAAGCAAGTTTCCAAAAAGCAGTCTGCATAGTTTTAAAGAGCTGATCAGCTGGAACAAGATTCTCACTGTTTTCCAGACGTCATCTGAAGTCATTAATCATCACCACTACCCAGGGCGCGTCAGCAACTTGGGCTGATCATCCGGATCACCGAGTATGCAAATTTCCCGTGGGGCGTGGTTGGTGGTGGATACCCACGCCAACCAGTGAGGAGAAAGTACAGTATTTGCTTGGGACGGACGGAGGGTGGGAGTGTGGCGACTGTTACGTCACCGAGGCTTTCTCCTTCGACAGGAGAGAGAGAGAGAGAGAGAGGAACAAACTCAAGACACTTCAGCAGGGTTCCCTACGCGCTGTATGAAGGTTCCTCCCCTCGCCTCACACAGGAACGGTACCAACACAGACGGTATAGCTATCTATATCTAACCATTTCATTAATCCACAATCATCTTGAGATAAATTCCGAAATTAATTAGACTTCACCGTATGGACCACAGTCAAGTGTTGTTTTGCTGAGCGGTGAGCTGTGTTCATGCCACTGGATGCGTCTTGCTGGACACCCCTCTTTTTCTTTTTAGCCTCGAGTCCAACGCTACCACCCTTGGTTATTGATGGAACGGCCTCACACCTGACCATCAAGAGTTAGGTCAAAGGCCAGGCCCATCATAAGCAAGGGTCGCATCGTTCTGTCCGAGGACAGTACCCTCATGCTCAAAAAAAAAAGGTTAGATTCGTAGCCTTAATCCGAGAGGCCACTGACCCCCAAAGCGTTTTGTAACGCTTACCGGAAACCAGCTTGTGAATTCAGCAAGCCAGCGAAGTTGCAGACCAAGCCAATCATTTAGGGATATATTTCTAAAGAGTGTATTCGAGGTGACGACTGGTTCCCAGGAATGCCACTGTGAAAGTACTCGTACCGCGTTGCAGAGCAAGTTTGAGAGAGAGAGAAGCGGTTGAGGTTAATCTACAATCTTTATATGCCATTGTTTCTTGAGGGCATCGCGCAAGAGCGCTCATAACTATGACCTCCTTGTAGATATCGGGCGTCGGAAAGCCCGCTGGTTTCCAAGAAGGCGGGTGGGGACGTCGAAATGACCGAAAACGAACTTTAAGTCGGCTCTGCTCATCGGAATGCCCGACGGTATACCGTAGAAAGCTGTTCTTTATACCGTAGAAAGCTGCTCTTTGAAAAGCCCGCTATTTAGCGAGTAGGCGGCCCGTCGGCATATCCTCTATTACAGACTAGAAAGCAGCGCGTGGAAATACCCGGGCATGAAAATACCCTCTTACTGCCCTAATACTAGGCAGCGCGTTGGAATACCCTCTATTAAAGATGCAGAACGTTGGAATGCCGAGAATTAACTCCTCCTGAGATATTTCTGGAGTACTAGGCTCCCAAGCTAGACTCCTGGGAGATAATTAGCTAACCCACTCGCCCTCTGTGTAGCACACTGTGATAAATTCTTCTCCACTAAGATACAGCCACTTGTTTATACATGTAACTTACGCGAGGTATAAAAAAAAAGAATGAAGCTCAAGACGAAAATATGACCCGTGCCAGATCAACGCTCTTTCTCCTTAGCTCTTGGTGTGTGTACAAGGCGTGGATTTGGCAGTGCCTTTTCATAATACCGCTGACAGTTGACACAGAGCGGCTGACATGCACGGAGGCTGTCACTCATGCCACTAGCCATCAGCCGGGCGGAGATGCTGTGGTAAAAGGAGGTTTCGCGATATAGCGTCCAGTCTGACATTCACCTTAACACACGAAGCCGCCAACTAGGCCACGTCAAAGGCGCCCCTCGTGCGCCCCCTCGTGCACCGCCAGCCAAAACACACTCACTGATATAGGTTAGCGAGCTACCGGGTTACCGGAGTCTCTCTCCCCTTGATCTCTGACCAGGAGTAATGTTATGCAAGTCAGGTAGTTATATAAAGATATCATCAGCACGTGACCGTCCACTACGGTAATCTACCACAGGAATACTGTCTGTGACCAGGTTCTCGGTGGTGGGACGCCATACACAGCAGATTCATGTGGCAACAGTGTTATCGTCTCTGTATATTCACTTATTGGCTTTCCCCTCGTCGTGGCAAATGCCAAATGTCACAGATCACACACAACACCCTTGATTTTGGAATGATCAGCACGGGATTCGCGAGCAGAAAAGCACGGGAAACTTACACGTATATGGAAAGAGGCGTAATGTATAAATAACGGGAATACCGATGGTACTCAGAGCACCAAATAATAGCGCAAAGCCTACCGTCGCATGGCGTTAAATCCTGTTTGTTGCTTTCTACCTGGCTTCACCTGGAGCTGCTGTATACATTACGTACTCCTCGTAGGTTAGATATGCGTCTAAGGCGAAAAAAAAAGACATGATTACTACCCTCTGGAAGACAAGGTCAGGCCTTTGTGAACCGCGCGCGCGCGGGCCTACTCGAGCTACAAATCAAACAAAAAAAGGTTATTGGACACATGTGATAGCATGTGATAGCTCTCAGATAAGTGATACGGAGTCTTTAATCACCCCTTTCACTTGGGATTATCTATCAGCGGTGTAACAAGGATCAAGTATTGTAGGGTGTTACATAACACTTCAAGGATGTCCTTATTTCCCTAAAAGACTCATCTCATTTTTTACAGGAACTCGAGCCGATCGAAAGCCGACTATATGGTTCATATAAACTGATACAACGACATGCTAGCATTTTCTTTACAGATCTAAAAGTCTGCCAGATCTACCAGCCATTCTGTCCACGCCACAGAACCCAAAGGTCAGCCAGATCTGCCAGGTCCCACTCAGACCACGCTACAGGTCCACATATATACTAGACCTAATGTCTTTCTCGAGCAAGCCTACGTCTGCTAGATCTAGCCATACAGTAAATCTTACAGAATAACTGCCACAGAAAATGCTCACCTAAACCAAGCCTTATGCCCATTCAGACCATGCCTCCCACGTCTGCAAGACAACGTTCCTTTTGGCCAAGCTTACACGTCTACTTAGACTTACAACGCCTAGTATACATATACTATCCCGATTACATAACACCTACACACACATCAAAACCCGTACAGAGGCCTGTGCGAGCGTAGAGTCCCTCGTACACCCTTCCAAGTACATCAAGCCCGTGTACACATCAGGCCGTGTCCAACACAAAAGGTACACAGCCCACACTAGCCCACATTATTTCCCAGCCCGTGTGGATACACCTCAGCCAGTTGGATATCCAAGAAACACTGGGCAGCAACCCGGCGATGGGAAACGACATGGCTATCATCACCTCAACCCTCCCCGTGTTGGTATCTAAGTTACTCTCACTCGAGATATTCAGCACAATAACGGTGCGACGCGGGCAAACGAGAAAGAGGACGATAAGCCGACGTGAACTACAAAGATACACAGGTACATTCACAGCACTTGCAAGTGTACCCCACAGATGGTGCAGTGAGCTGTGCTTTGCAAGGATGCCTTACGTCAAATACCTGTGAATTGAGTCACAGCAAAGAGTATTATGTACAATGGGTTCACTACGTACAGTAACGCTGCGTACGTTAATCACCACCGAATGTTGCTTGACTCAAGTCAGTGAGCACCGGAGAAGTGGTGTGTACAACCACACGTCGCCACACACCGACTGACACTAGAGCCAACATTCTCTCTCGGGCCGCCCTCGGCTCCCTCACCACGCGGATTCTCGCGAACGACAGCGTGAGAGAGGGTTGTGGGTTGGGGGGGTTATCGAGACAAGAGGTGAAAGAGGTGTTGTGTTTTCCTAGAAGTGCGAAGATTAGCTGACTTGGAAACCAAAATATTCTTGCAAATCCCTCGTTTACTGTCAAACAGAAAGGGGCAATTTTGTACGATGGTATCTAAGCTTCGCAGTTCTTCTATTTCCGCCTTGTTTACAGGAGGAAAACACCCCCCCCCCCCTCCTTGATCAAGACGAATCGCTGTGTGGAAATAGCTAGCCAGGGAGGAGGAGCATGTGCTTCACTAGGCGCTGAGAGACGTTACTGTGCCCTCTGTCTGGCATGTGTAAGCGAGTGTAACCGAGGACAGTATCTGGCCAGGCTCGCTACTACCCTGCTAAGGATTAAGACCCTAGTGTAACCACGAGCAGCATCTGACCAGTGTGGCTACACCCCTTCTAAGGTTTAAAACTCATTCTCCAGCCGCAAGTTTCGGGTGCCACATCAGTAGTAGAACTTAGCCCTCTCGTGGCCCTGTCATTTGCCGCCTGTGGCAACCAGCCTCCACACTCCACAGCTGCCAAACATGAAAATACGTGAAAATACTTTGTATGACGAAGATACCAGTGAAAGCACGGCTAAGGAATTGACACTCTAGAGAGATGATCATAAAATCGAACCACGAAGAGTACTAATTCGTTGTGAAGCCCTTGAAAGACAGCGATGACGATGTGTCATGAAGGGAGTAATAAATAATAGGATGCCACTAGTCATGCACCGAGTCATGGAACGGCGAGGTCACGTAAGATAGCTCATGAAGAGGACCAAAGGGCGGAAAGTGAGGGAGTGTAGCGGAGGGCGCGTGCGGAGAGAGCGTGTATATGTCGTGGACGGGTACAAGAAAGATATCTTGACCGGCAGCAACAGATGCGACCAGCCGAAGCCATCGAACCAGTTTGAATCGGTTTCCATAATGTGTGTGAGGCTGCCATTCGATTCCCTTCACCGCACGAATCAGGAAGATTTACAGAAATCTGTATTACTTAAAATCTTAGCCTTTAACACCTTAAAAAAACGAAAACATATGAAAATCGCCTCCTCTGGTACTATACGTAGCTCAAAACAACTGAAAGTGTATAGAATTTAAATACGCTCGAAGCTCCTATCGACTTTCATCACTGATAGCATAAGCAATTAAGATTAAAACTCATCGAACACTTACCATATCTTACGCAAGACCATGAAACCTTGATACTGTCAGCTGACACAAACAACAGGTCTTTACGCCAGCGTTTTTAACGACCTTTCTGAACACCATCGTGACAATGGGAGCCGAATACGACTGTCATTAACGTGCTCTTGACATCTGCCATGACATAACAGTCGAACGAAACGATGACTGGCATGCATGTAAGTAGAGATAAATACTTTATTACGCTCGATGAGTAACAATAAGATAATGTTTCCAGCAACCATTTCGACTCGTGAGGTTATTACATAAGGCGACTGGTTCTACTGGTAAATGAAAGTGAGGTGACCAGTTAACGAAGGAGTAGCGAGGAGGTGGAGAGGATGGGGGGGTAGGGGGATGAGCAGTAGCAGTAAGTAGTGAGGGTATATGAGAGAGAGGTGAGAGAGGGTGAGAGTGAGCTAGAGGAGGGAGTAGGGAGCGAGTCAGACCGGTAGTGGGTGCAGGGGGAGAGCGTGACTCACTGTGGCGCTCACCTGATAACCGCATCCCTTAAGCAACTGCTGCACCACAACGCTCTCTCTCTCTCTCTCTCTCTCTCTCTCTCTCTCTCTCTCTCTCT
>JAYMFT010025697.1:0-30915 GCA_038088735.1 Panulirus argus
ATAGATAGATAGATAGATAGATAGATAGACAGATAGATAGATAGATAGATAGACAGATAGATAGACAGATAGATAGACAGATAGATAGATAGATATAGATAGATATATAGATGGATAGATGATAGACAGACAGACAGATAGATAGATAGATATATGGATAGATGATAGAAAGATCGACAGACAGACAGACAGATAGATAGACAGATAGATAGATAGATAGATAGACAGATACAGATAGACAGACAGATAGATGATAACTGCAGTATGCTCCCCCTTCATATGGTAGAACATCTCCCACAACAAATGACACCACTAGGGTCTTATGCTCGTAGCATAACTTAGTCCTCCGGACCCCCAATAAGCTCCCACGGTCAGCTTCCTGTCTCCCTGACGCCACAGTAATGGTAGAAATGTGTGGCGTGTCTGGTTACGTAAAGTTATTTACGAGATTCCTTCCTCCACATACGTCACAACCCCTCGGTAGTAAACAAACAAGCACTTCACGATTATCGTTAACTTCGAGGCACAACCACCACAGTCCTTATAACAGCTTATGTACAACTTCACGAATGAAGTACGTACCCCACAAAGGCTTCACAACCCTTTTAATAACCTGCATATTACTGACACATTTGCATTCCCATTATGTGATCCGCATTGATACGTATTCTCTCTATTTTCCATTTGTGAAAATTAAAATCAGTGTTTAAACTAATTTCCAACGTAATAAGGCTAAGGTCTTTGCGCACATGATCCCTGCAACTAAAAAACTCTCGTGTATGCTCGTAATATTTGCCCAGGCTTGACTTGATGAAACGTATGCAAAGTCTTGATAATGCTGGAAGAAGGACCAGCGGCAATGGAACCTGCTCGTTTTCAACCACCTAAGAAAACGCTGTAAATTATGTCCACTATTCATCATTCTGCTACTATTTTCAGTATTGTTATTAGTATTATTACAATAACTATCATCATCATCATCATTATAGTAGTGGTAGTAGTAGTAAGAGTGGTAGTAGTAGTATAGTAGTATACTTGAGTGTATTTGTGATTATTGTTTGTGCGTTACGAGGAGAGGGTTTTATACACATACGAATACAAACTACAGCCTAAGCCAGGTAGCGATTTATATAATATGCCCCGAGAGGGAGGATGAACACCTAGGCCTGCCCGTGCATCCTGTGTACCCTAACGCTAGCCAGCACAGCATTTAGCGCGTCAACGTTCGTGTATATATACACCGAGTTATTCCAAAGGCGGCTTCCTGGCTTTCCACGACACTGCGTCCCACATTTTCTTCTTTCCACTGTCATGAAATCTGCCATGAATTAATATGGGTTTCATTTCCTAGCGCTTTGTGTACTCAGACATAAATATCTGAAACCTATTTCACTCTCCGGTTTATTCTGTCTCTGAATATGAATCTCCTCTCGTCCTTATAATTGCCTTCTTGCACAATTTCAATGAATATTTTGCTCCTGAATTTGAATATTGCGAGCCTGACTGAAAGTCTTCTTTTTTTACATTTTTTTATACATATATTTCTTTCTTTTTTTTTTTTTTTGCATAGACCTCGGGGAATATGGCTCGAGTATGATCCACATATCTCATCGTCACAGGAGTGCAATTTACATGCGGGTCTGATTATGCTTTGCGCGACGCGTCAGCTGTTTACTGGAGCTGTCATTTTTTCCCCCCCGTATGCTTTAATGATCATTCTGTCATTTACAATCATTCTCGGTCATGCTCACTCATCTTAAACTAATCTTCAAACTATCTCAGTTTACGATGTACCAAGTTATCTATATCTAGGCCTCTTCTTGTTTTTTCTACAATGATACGTTGATAAGCATGTGAATGTCTGCTTGCCCTGTGTGTGTGTGTGTGTGTGTGTGTGTGTGTAAAGCATCAACTTGGGCGACCCCACGGCAGCCACGGTTAGTAAACAATGGCTAACACAGTCAAGATCTGATGTTTATCTACCTCTGCCCCAGGAATTCTTCCTTCTTCCAAAAACATTGCTATTGTTGCGGTCTGACCCGATTCAACCGGCCAGAAAATATCCAGGCAATACATGAATACTGAATAGTTTATACAAAGGAATTTATGGATCTCTCTCCAGCGAGTTCGAGATAAATGAATGATGGACTGAAAGGAAAATATGTGATAAAAGTTGGGCGACTAAGAAATGCTTTTGTGGGGAATTCAGATCGTATCTAAACGACAGTGATATTATGACAGACGAAAGTGTTTTGTCATGTCATTTTTTATTTTTTACACCATTATCCCAGGCACTCTTTTTCTTCCTTCTTCTGTCTGTCCTTCCCCAAAGAATACAAACTACCCCTTCTTAAAAAGGCAGGGTTTACCCCTTCCTCAAAAAAACCTACTTGGATTCTTCTTTATCTCCTTTCCCTATTTCTCTTAAGGCAGATTTGCCTCAAAAAAATGTAAAGGCAGATACATTGATGTATATTACTGATTTCTTTGTTTGTGAAATACATAGTTTTACTTTACTGACTCCATTATACGAGTTGTTCATAAAGACAAAGAAAAAATTAGCCAAATTTCATGGCAAAGTCACAGCTATGTTAATGTGAGCCTCTCTTTTTTGTTTCTGTCTTTCTCTCATTCTTATTTTAGTATCAACTGACATTCTAGTACAAAGAGAAACCAGTATACCAAGTAATAGTAGAGGATAATGAAAGGGAAAGGATGAGACTCATACAATTCTACATGCTGGATCTTACGAATGAACAACTCGACTTTTCATTACTTCCAAAAGCGAAGAAAAATATAGCATTTGTACATATACTGTAGTTATCATATGCTCCACCGGTGCGTAAATCTCAAAAAAGAAAAAAAGTGTTTAGTAAAGAACATTTAAGAGGAAAATTTCAGCATTGTACAGGAAATAATGGTGTAGTCATAGAAAGGCATAACTAGCTGCACTTAACGACCCCTGACCTCCAATTAAACCTCTTTCCTAGCGTTGTCATCACAGCTTTAACAAGGCGTATGACGTGAGTTCCATGAAGCGTGGGAAAGTCCCTCTATGATATCTATATATATATATATATATATATATATATATATATCTATATATATATATATAAGCCTCCTCTTGCTAGGATGTATCACTGAGAGTACAGTTTTGTCAAAGACCATTACCACTCCACAGGTGTCCACATTTCACCTGCTACATGACGTAGGGAAGAAGAGGTCTTTGGGTTATTATGAATAAATAGATAGATATTTGAATCTCAGACACTGGATATAAAAGCTTGCAGAAGAGCATGCAAAGTATGCAGAGAAAATATTTTATACATATATGCTGAACGCTCCGTGCCATATTCTTTCACGCTCGGAGACAAAACGAAGTTGACAGAAAGCTTTTAAGGGAAATGCTTGGAAACGGAAAGCTTCGTAGAACAATAAGCATAAAAAAATCCAGGGAAGCACTTCCGAAAGGTTGTACGAGTGCAGACTTAATGTAAATAATTTTAAAAACGCGAAGGAAAGAAGACGGTAAATCTTATAGAGTCTATTAGCGTCAGCAGTGGGTGAAGTGTGGACCAATTACAATGCAAGCCTCGCACGGCGCCTGTGGGGGAAGGCAGTCTGTCTCCTAGCCACAATGCCCTCATAGCTTTCATTCCAGCACACGGCTTTTGTTTTTTTCCATGAGGAGATGGAGTCCAGTTCCTTCACCTTTGTTGATCCTATAGTGGGTTAGTTGACGCACTCGTTCCATAATATCCATCATGAGTTCAAGTATTCTACAAGGAGAATGGACTGAAAGAGACTCTCCAGATCCAATTTGAAGAGACAGTAAACAGATTTCCTCCTCCCTCGTTAAATATTATAAATGTCCAGGATATCGTCTGGATAAAATAGGGAGAATCTGTTCCTCCTCCTCCCCCCCAAAAAAAAAACTTTATTTACAGAAAGGATTTTCAGAATCAAAACTATTCATGGAGTCGAAACTCCTGCTCGGGGGACGTAACAATACCGCGAAGACGTGGTTTATTTATTTTCCTCGACCGCCACATCTCCTTTTATCACGGAAGTCAGAACATTTCCTTTCGGTAAGATCACCGTCCCTTGAGGTTGTAGGAGCCAGGATTCCAGGGCCGCGTTCGGATGCACCTGTCACGTCTAACAATACACACTAGAGGGACATTATGATACAACATAGCCTAATAGCGACACGGTTAACGACCTTTGCATTCAGGCCCAGGTTTAGATAAGGGGCGAGAGCTGCGCCATTTCTGTGGCTTAAATGGACCCGTTTGCTCGCGTGGCCGCGCGATTGGTTACGTCATAAGTGTATCCTCAGTACTAGACAAACGCTGACTTGGAATGAGTCGCCTCCATTCATACGCGTTATGATTCTCGTCCATTTTTCTTTCGTTTCTTGACGTGCAGCTCGTTGGAATGGGGGAGGATGGATCCATCAACTTCGAGTCTCTTTTAAGACACTAACTACTTCTTGGCTCCTGCTTCTCCCCCATGGCCTCGATAATCTTTCCCTTCCTTTTTTCCTACCTGCAGGAAATATTTTGTAGTTCACTAAGCACCAGATGGCGACCCATTTTCTTTTGCCAGAAAGCTCACGAGTCTTTTCCATTCTTGTTCCATCTCTTTGCTTCTGCTCTCGTTCCCTTTCCGCCTCTACTATTCCACTCGCTTTTGCACATACACCTCTTCTATTCCATCTACGCCTTTTTACATTATACTCTTTTCCTGTTTACGTCTCTTACCTTTCCTGTTCTACCTTCTCTGCATCTCTCCTTTCCATATCTTCTTCTTTCTTCTCTCCCATCGCATTATTCATCTCCCTCTTACTTTTTCTTCTCTAATATTATCATCTTTTGATCCCTCCTCTTGTCCTTACGTTTACCCATTCCACTGTTCCTTCTACACCTCTTTTACTTTCCCCCTTTCCCATCTTCCTTTTCCTCCTTCCGCAACCGTTGCTGCCGCTCCTGCAACCGCTAATGCCTCCCCTCCTTCGTTCGTTATTGCGGCCGGGATTTATCTGCGGCGCAAAAGATGTTCTGAAAACTATTAAGGAAAGCCAAAGACCGCACTCATGAGTGAGTTTCTCATTATGCATTTTTGTGATGCCCTTGGCGTTGCATTGTCTGAAACGTGATTTCCCAAGAACAAGAACTCTGATATTTTGGTAAACACTCTTTCCGTTTTCGGTAATTATTTGCCTTTGTCCTAAACAAGAAGGAATAATGATTGTTATATATACTAATATTCATTCTCTATTATTGCTATCATTATTATCATTATTACTATTATCATTATTATTATTAGTAGTAGTAGTAGTAGTATTACTGTTGTTATTATTATCATTAAGGTTCACAATCAACTCGAAACTAAACCCAAGCAAACTCGCAGACAAACATGCATACACGCATGAACAAAACATTCTACCACTAGTCTTCGCACAAGCGCATAAAACACAATACAAACGTCACCCAGACACACTACTTTACACAGACACACAGACACACGCACACACAGAGCAGAGAGAGAAATACTGGTGGGCCCACAAATATACATTACGCTCGGACCGTACATCCAGTTCACAAGGTTACAGTTCGTCGATAAATTTCATCCTGTTTCCTGGCAACAGAAGGACCCCCCCAGCCTTACCTTCCCAGTGTTGGATGAGAGGAAAAACACCTTTTGTTAATGTGTCACACTGAACATCTGGCGTGTTTCTTTTAACGCGTGTTACGCGTCGAACGTTACATCAGTGTACTTACGTACTTGGTCTGGCAACGATGTACATGCCTGATGTGACTGATAGAGGTGTACTTATTTGGTTTGACAAGGACAGTGTACTTGTCTAATTTGACGACGACAATGGACTTCCTCATTTTTAACAAGGACGGTACAGTTTATTCATCTGATGCGAGAGGAACAGCGTATTTATTTGACGAGGTCAGTGTCCTTATTTCAGTTAAGAACAGTGCATCAATCTAATCTGACAAGAAGTGTACTTATTCATTTGGAGGGGAACTTGTTTTCTTCACTATTCTTCACTACTTCAGATGTCTCTTTCACCTCCATTATTCATTCTTCATCCTCTCCATCTCATTCACTTCCTCCACTATCATCTTCTCTCCTCCTCTTACCTCATATCTATCTCTTCCTTCTCTTATCTTGTCTTCTTCTTTTCCTAAATTGTCATTATATTTTATTACTTTTCATGTCCGTAATACTTTTCCCTCCAGTTTCTCTTCTTCTCTTGTCCTGGAAAGTTGGATAAACAGTCCGTTTGTTTCGAAAGATTGGGTCTTTTGTATACTGTTTTCCTGTTCAACAGAAAATTAACTGTTAGAAAATCCTTTGCCTAGCAATGAGGGTGTCAGGGCTAAGCGAAAAAGCTAATTGACTCACCATAAGAGTAAAGCAGAGAAATTATAGATGCATAGACTACACGGGCGTAGGTGCTAGCAAATCATGGGAGCAAAATCCTGTCCAAATAGATCCTCACGTGTGGTAGAGGCGATGGTGTAGCCACCAGGGGAGCGATCGAGCAATGCGTCTGGGTGGAGTATTCTATACCCATGTTTTTCCTCCCAGGGGAAACACTATCCACCCTCACCCCCCCCCCCTTACAAAACTTTCCTAATCCGCAAACTTCTGGGTCGGAGAAGAAGTTCCCTTATTTCTTACCTTGAACTCACTCTCACTTTCTCTCTCTCGTCTCTCCTTTCATCTCTCACCACAATCAGATTCTCTCTTCCTCACTCTCACCCTGCTTTTTTTTATTTTCCTTTTATTCCCTTTGCACACCAAACTCTTCCTTGTCCCTCGGCGGATGCTCTTGTTCCCTTCAACATTCTTGGCTCAGTTTGGTCTCTCTCTCTTCTCTCTCTCTCGAATGACGTTTCGGTCCATCTCAAGATCACAGCTCAGGCCAGTAGATCACACGAGACCTAAAGGATAAATTTTTCCCCCTTCTCTCACAGCGTATCTTAAGGACTCCTTTCTCATGCGTTTCATCTACTCATATCCACGTCACTGAAGCCTGTTCCATGTTGCATATGTCTCAGTACACTGTTGTATTTCTCACTCGTTCTTGTTCTTCCGTCTCTCAGACCTCAGAGCGATCTGCACAAATCATACTTATAGCACGCGTTTGCCACGTCCTCTCTTTCTCAGCCACACTCCGTTTCTTTTGTCTCTCATCATATACGACTCCTTCGGTCTCTCACGGCACATTCTGTCTGCAATCTCTTTCTGTTTTTTTCACTATATTCTGATCTTTGTGTCTGGGCGCACACTGGCCGTTCTTTCCCGTGCATCACATTCCAGTCCCTACTGAGTTAATTTACTTCGGTCTCTCGCACCATAAAATTTCAAACTCCAGTCAAATAACCCTTTTCGCCAACGACATGCAACTAAAACACCAGAAAAGCTTTTGAGATGAATTAATCTGGCGACACGCCACCGCTGCAACTAATTAACTGGGTAAAAAGAAATAAAATTCATTATCAAATCATGTGTCTGCCTTTGTGTATGACGTACACACGTACAAACACCAAACAACAGAATTCCGACAGGAAATTACGCTTTGATTCCCAGTTTTACAGAGCCTCTTCTCGTGACGAGGGACCGGCGCTCGGCAATTCCTTTTAACATGGGGGTTCCTGAGGTGTCATCGACGCTCTACAATCAGTAGAAGGGAGAGGTTGGATTCCTGAGGAGGGGATAAGTTCTTGGAAGAAACTGCACTTCTTTTTTTTTTTCGTGGGGAAAGAAGAATAAGAACGAGTCTCTGAGGATGTGGAAAACCTGCTTCTTTTTTTTTATAATGGTAACAGGTTGTACGTAGTCCTAGAGGAGAACATGAGAAGGTACGGAAAGAAAAGAGAGCTTGGGCTTAGCGGCGTAGGGAAAGAAACAGACATCACAACGGCAGATGCTTGTGAGTTGCCAACGTGCCACACACTAATCATGCAATGGAGTATCTTTCTGAGAAACATGTAATCTGTCGGCGGGGAAACACAAGTAACAAGTTCACGGGAGTGAAACTGAAAGTATAATATATTCACAGAAAAGGAAAAGCGAGGCAAATGAGCCAAGTTTTGAAGTCTGGATAAGAAGGGGTATGACCGATAGCCTAGAAATAGGTCTTCCCCTTGATGCGATCCCGATATCCTATACGAGAACGAGTTAATCTTTTGGAAAATCGGAGTAACTGTTTGGAAGAGAGCAACATCCTGCATATGAAGAGGACTGACTGTCTGTTTCTTTAGGGAAATGATTTAGATTTTTGTTTAAAGTGGGACTCGCAACGCAGATAACACTTCAAGGCAACATCAAGTATGCTTACGATTCTGGGTTGAAGATGTGCAAAGCCATCAGCTTGGATGTTGAGAAATGGGAGGACAATGAATTAAAAAGACATTTAACTTAACTACGTTACAGTTCTTAAAATCAAAGAATAGGAAACCTAAGGGTAAAAAAAAATCCCAGCGGTTAATTTCTGTGAACCAAAGACTTCCAGGCACAATATTCATACTAAACATTTTCTCTCAACAACTCTGGCACACTAGGTAGTTAAATCATACTACCAAAAGGTATTCAGAAATTTCAAAGAAGCAGCAACAACCCTTGCCCTTCAATCAAAGCTTAGAGAGGCTTATTACAATACCCTCGAGGCAACAAGTTGCGTCTGAATCCCACTGTGCTTCTTGACTTGCAGATCTAACAGAACAGTCTGCAACACTCATATATCTTGCACGAAATATTACAAACTCACTTTCAAAACACGCTACCAATATACTCCCTCCTCCACAGCACTCTGTTGTAATGACAAACACAAATCACAACTTATTCGCCTCGGGGCAAAAAAAAAAAACTCTCGCCATTACATCACTCTCACTTAAGCAGTGCAACAAAGTTAATTTGAAAAGCAAAACGCATTGTTACTAGGCAAAAGTTACATCTAACTAGTATAGCTTAGCATGACACGACTGAACAATGTAATATAACCTAAATCATAACGGCAGTTAGTCTACTTTAAATGGACAATGTGGGTCACCCACAATGCACAGCCTTGCAAATATTGTTACAGGGAAAACATAGATTCCACAGAGCCGGATTAACTACGTTAACCGCATGAAAAGCTTTTATGAAAACAAGTCACTGGTTTATCAAGGGAAAACCATTATTATATTCAAATAGTTCCTTATGCGGTAGATATATTATCATGTGGTGATGTTATATCCATTGGTTTCAGTGAGTTGGTAAGAAAGGACGACTCAAGAAATTTTCAGAGAACTACAGATGTCTTCAGAAACAACATTGTCGTCTGGATAACTTCGCTCAGTCCTGTGTCGATCAGGTATTGTGGCTAGAACAAGGAAGCCACAACATTCCTGTTGTCGCTTTGGGGTCAAACTACTGCTACATCTAATTACGCTCGAGTCTGAAAGGGTTATTTTCCTCCCTCCAACGTCATTATTGGAGCTTTGACCCCATAAGGCTTCCCCATTATTCTCACGCGCGCCTCTCAAATCATAGGTTAATGGTTTGGATCTCTAGATCTATCGTGTACGTATTTTGCAAGCAGGTCGAGGGAGGTACACACCAGCGAGGCGGGAATGCAAGCGCTTCAGTGAAAGATACTGAACCCAAAATCAGTCTTAAGTCTAATCATATTCATCTTTGCATCACCCTTATTTACGTATGGAACATGGACACGTTCTATGACGCTCGTCTCCACAATATTCTCATTTCAACACACTTCATATGAAATCCAGGCACCTCCAGAATGCACTAAAACACACACACCTCCACAACGCACATCTTCCCCCAAGAAACACAAGCTTTCTCCCACAACTCACTCACTCCCTTGGAGAGAATTCTTCCCGCTCCCTAACTATGGCTCACGATGACGGCGGAACAAACCAGGAACGTCGCCAATAACGCGCGCCGCAGTGAAATCTTTGACTCCCAGAATTGCTCACGGTTCCACAATTTGGCCCATTATTCTCCAAAATGGCTTTTACACTCCCGAGGTTAAGAGGTTTCCCTGCAAGGGCAGTATTTTTCTCCAATGAGAAGTGTCACTAAGAAACTCATGCTTCTCTCGTTTGGACGGGATCCATCATCGTGTTAATTTGGAGATCGATTCCCTCCTCCCAAACACAGCTTCCTTTCCTTACCTTACTCACTTGAACGTCCGGATCTTTCGTACCTCATCTCAGATCACTAATCTCCTTTCCCTATGCCACATTGATGACCTTAATCCTATCATCATTTTCGCCTCTTCCTCACATATCTTTCGTCTCCGTCTTTGCACACACACACACACACACACACACTGGTCATTATTAACTTCTCTTCCCATGTACTAATCATCCGTGCTTTCCTTCCCTCCTTCTGCCTGTTCGTTCTGCCTCATCCATGCTTGGGCTACTTCTGCATTCACCCACAAACGCACACAACAGTCTGTCCATCTTGTACAGAGAATTTAACAACACCTACACCGTTCTTCGCATGCCAAAGTTTTCCTTGGATGAGCGCCACAGAAAATATCGTCGTGAGGTAACTTGTAAACCACTGACCACTACGAGTCTCTCTCCTTTACACATCATCGGATACATACATCACCACATTCCTCCTGGCAGTAGTCTTCCTATCCTTACACATCATCCCACAACATCAGCATCTCGAATACCATCTACATCAATCACCACCTCAACCATTTTCGTCACCTTTGCTCCCTTCTTCACAAACCAATCCCAAACTGTCACTGATTTTCTCTCCTTTGCATACACTCGTCACAATCACTGGCAAGATTATTAGGAACTATTAATTCCAATGGAATTCAGTATCTTTGAGAGATACCGCACAAATGCACAACAAATTCTAATTCACATATTGCTCATTTACTGACCAGACTAAACGGCAAAAAGAGAAAAAACTATCATTCATCGAGAGTCAAGGATTTCTTTCATCCACCAGAATGCAATGAGAAAATCTCTGACACGCAAACAAGATGGAAATCTCGGGCCGACAGCATAGCTTAGCGAGTGTGTTTACACTTCTTTGAAATTCAGGCGATCGTAGTCGGCGTCCAAGGCCCTAGCCAATGCCAGGAGGAAGCAGAAAGGAATCTGTAGTTTACATGTAATCTCCTCCAGGCTAGGCAGGTGCCTGCCTGCCTCTCAGAGGCAAGACTGCCTGAGGAGCTATGATTATTTGTCGAGTGTGAGACTCACAAGGCAAAAAAAGAGAAAGAGAGAGAGCGCGAGTCGAGATTTGGACAGGCGTTCAGCGCCAGTCGAAACAGCACACCTGATATTGACATCGGGGGGGCTTTTATGTCGTCAGCCGAGACGTCAACAACACCTTCTGGCAATACAAGTTATGTTACTTTCGTAAAATGGAAGCAACAAATTCGTTGAATTCAACGGTGAGGGAAAAAAATAAGGATCTACCTACCTTCATCTCCCTTCTAAATCTTACTCATTTCATACGGTCATATTTCTAACGACATGAACATATTTGGTATAACCATATCCTTCACTCTGTCTCGGAAAAACCCCTAAAAGTCGGGGGGGTAGAGAAGTTGTATAGGTGCCACAGCAGTTCTCCTGTTAACACTTACTCCATAACTGCGAGTGTTTCATTCGCTCCAAAATATGGTACCATACTGGCTTGTAGAATATATACCGGTTTATGACAGGTAGATAGAGAGATAAATAGATAGACAGACTGCTAAATAGATAGATAAATAGACAGAGAGAGAGAAAAATAATTAGATAGATAGACGCATGTTTTTATATGTATTGTCTGGGAAGACAGCATGCACAGAAACCATTTCAGTGCCTCATCCGTCCATTGTAAAAAATCCTGGCGTATTTGGCAGCTTGATAAGGTGTATGATCGCTCTGCGTTTAGCTTAAACTGCCTCCGTTACCCAAGGTGAGAAAACAGGCATAGATTTACGCCCTAATTAGCGACGAAGGTAATGTCAGCCAGTTAATAATTTCAACTTAACTACTATCACTTAAGGCTCCAAGTTATCAGTTAAACTTTTCAACAGCGTGGATGTTTAATTGAACATAACTACCGGCGTTCAATTATCTCGTAACTTCCCGTTAAACTCAATGTTAATTTCCACAAAATCAGGTAGTAAAATGGCCCAACAGCGTCATTTAGCAGGTCGTTAGGGTGCAATTTCCCCCTAGTGCTCTGAACCAATTTCTCTGTTATTTGTAGGCGCCCCCTGAAATTTACGAGTGCCGCCGGTAGAGGGAGATATACGGAAAACGAAGTGCTGGAAAATGGAATCCGCATGCCTGAAATGCGTTCCAAATGTTGAATCTATTAACCCAAGCTACGACACGAGTGGTATTACCTTATTACGTATTCTGATCATGATATTCCTTTTTCTTTTTCAATGTGAGTGATGTAATCAAACGTATTCACTTCAACAGACTGATTATTGTGAGTGAACGTGTATGTATGAGTCACTTTCGGAGGCTGTATGTACGTACGTGATCTACACTATGTGAGCTGAAAATGAAAATAGTGATGAGGCAATATATATATATATATATATATATATATATATATATATATATATATATATATATACTTTTCATTCAATATCTCTGTGGTCTGCTTGCTCTCAGAAACAATAGATGAATAAAGACGCCATGCGTGATTACATATGAGACATAACCCTTAACATCTATCTTACAACTGCAGCTGTTTCTGACACTGGAACTAACGACAATCATCGCAAATATGTTTCTCTTTCTCTTTCCCGCAACGTTGACAGAAGCGACGTAAAAGCGCTGCTTCCCACCCCCCCCCCCCCCCCCCCCCCCCCCCCCCCCCCCCCCCCCCCCCCCCCACCCACACCAACCCAACGAGTGGATAGACCCGTGATATAAGCGGCATTGAAAATCCTGGAGAGCTGGAAGAGTTGTGATGGAAATAAAGATGGGTAGCACACACAGGAAATTGCGACGACTGCGGAATCTGATTCCCAATGAGTAATCCATTAGAGAACGAGAGAGATGGGACAGTCGCGGTTGTAAAAGTTGATGATGTTGTTGATTATGTCGCACCTGAGAACATTAATCCCTTCCCTCTCAAGGGGTGGAAGTGAAGATCATGCCTACTCAAGGGCAGACTTAAAGGAAAAAGTGCATAAATGCCGTTTGACCTCCCACTTGCGAACGGGGCCGGATATCGCACAGGGTTCCCCAAGGACTCTTCAGGCCGTCCTCCCGTCCCTAGCTGCTAGGATTAGCCGGGACCCGAGGTCGCTAAGGAGGTGAAGGGCATTCTCATCCCCCGAGCTCCAGGCGTCATTTTGAACTAAGTAGAACGGAAAGGTCGATATTGAGGGTCCAGGATGTCGTGTCTTCTTCTCTTGGGCCGTACGCTAAAGTCTGCAACACCATCTTCATTTTCTGAGCTTCTCTGCAAACACTTGTCTTGCAAAACAGGGGCACAAGCGCAGTGTCATACCATTTCTACTTATTTATCTATCTATCCATCCATCTATCTATCTATCTACCTATCTATCCATTCAACCATCCATCTATCTATCCATCTATCTATACATCTATCCATCCATCTATCTATCCATCTACCTATCTATCTATCTATATAATCAACTGTTTCTCTGACTGTAAATTCTGTCTCGTAACATTATCCTGTGCAGGAATTATTTTGAACCTATCATGTTTAAGAGGAGAAGCTGTGCTTCCGGTGAGGTTAAAGCACTCCATGTGCTTGAAAACGATGGACGGGAAGCGGATTAAATGAACGAGCAAAACGAGCTCTCTTTCTCTCTCTTTCTGTATATATATTACACATACACACACAATGCTCATATACACAGACAGTTATACACAGACAAACACAGACACACACACACACAAAAGAAAACAGCTGCTGATCTTCATTACATTAAAGTCAGGTTATCTTGCACGGATGGGACAAGACACTCACACACACACACCATCTGCTACACATCTTCCTGCCAGGCTTCATTCCACGTCTCCCCAGATCCTTGGATCAACACTGCAGCGCCTGAGGCTGGCTGGCCTGCAGGCGTAACACA
The DNA here is from genome assembly GCA_038088735.1 of Panulirus argus. Classification (NCBI taxonomy): domain Eukaryota; kingdom Metazoa; phylum Arthropoda; class Malacostraca; order Decapoda; family Palinuridae; genus Panulirus; species Panulirus argus. Next base: position 14,123 of record JAYMFT010025697.1, read on the forward strand.
TACACACACACGCCACAACACATCCCTCTCACTACCAGCCTTCATATTAACCCACTCTGGCCTTGCCATGGCTCAACACGCAACAATGGCTATGGTAATTTTACCCCAGCCACTAGGGGGAAGGGAAGAAAATTGGCTCGTCATAATGTACTGGGAGGAGAGCCCTATGTATCTTCGCCCTTTGAAAATAATGGTTCTGTTTCACAAGTTGTAATTTCATACATATGGCCGTCTAGGCATTACTCTGTGTCTCTCTTCACCAGTGCCGTCTGCGCCTCTCTTTTCTATATATATTCACGACTTCAGTGTCTCTTCTGTCAACTGCTGTTCATAATTCCACCCGTAGATTATCATCACTCGTCCTGAAATCAAATGGAATCCCCCCCCACGTAGCGAGTTCTGTTTGTATAAGCGTTTATCGGGTCAAAAGGCATTTCACTTCTAAATGGCCCAATCAACTCCCATAAAAGGCATTACATTCCACACATTACCATACAGAGTGCAGATAACATCATTACTAAAAATCAAATATCGACCATTTGCCATCTGTATGGATACGGAGAGGAGCCCAGTGGTTCCTGCATTACTTGTATCCGTCCGGCATTTTCCCTTTCCTTCCAAGAGATCAGCGGTACAAAAAAGCGTATGGTCGCTGTACTTATCAACCTTTTGACTAATGTGGAGAGGGAGACGACAAGAACAAGCATAACCACCGATTCAACTCAACCAGTAAACCTAAACCCACTCGGCAAAGGCAGCAAGATTAGAACGACTTACAAGAGGAAAAAAAGTTAGCAGAAATAGTAATGGTCGGTTTTGACAGAAGTCCCAGATATTCCTTACTCGATGGGTAAATACATCATCGGTCGAGGAAACTGCACACCTAGACAATCCAGTCGTTAGAACGAGGAAGAGGAAGACATAGTAGTTGCTGGGGAATACGGCAAAGACGCAGCTAGATGGAGGGGAGCGTGTGGCATGATATGACGATAGGAGATAGGGAAGATAGTCCTATCATCTTGGTCAAAGAGGATGGGAAGGTAGGAACCACAGAGCAACTGACGATGAAGAAGGATATACGATGATGCAAACGTAAGGGAAGGAGATGATGGCTCAGTGCGTATTTAAGGGAAGGAAAGAGCACAATGCGCACTTAAAGGGAAAGAGAGGGGCACAGCGCACCTTTTTAAGGACAAGCAGGTCACTGTGCACCTTCTACCGGAAGGAGAAGGCACCGGGCACCATGGTGCACCTTTTAAGAGAAGGGTAGGGCAGGATGAGCGTTTTAAGGAAGGAGTGAGCAATGTGAACCCTATAAGGGAGGGGGAACCATGGTTCGTATTTTAAGGAAGGGAAGGTCAGAGTGCACGATGCTTCGTCTAAGGAATGAAATAAAACCACAGTGCACCATCTAAGGGAGGGGAAAGGGAGGCCACGGTGCGCCCTTTAAGGGAGAAGAGGCCACAGGGAGATAATATAACAAGAAAAAAAAAAAAGTCACCAGTCCTGTTATGCATAACCATTAGCAATATTCAAATTGTCAAAGCGATTGCTGACATGCAATACAGCTGGATGCTATTGTTATCAACACGTACCTCGGTGCAGTTACTGGCATACAACAACAATGTTGTTATCAATATGTAAAACATGCATATGATCTGTGCCGTTATTGACGTGTATAATAAATGAAATATGTCATCAGTACATTTACAAACTCGTAATAATGACACATTTTATTAATATCATTCAAACGATATTCACCCACGCACCCACAGAGACAATGTAATTTGATTTTACTCAATAATTTTTAAGGACTTTCCAAAGCATTGGCTCTTCAGTCGAAACATTTCAACCACTCGTATGAAAAAAATTTAATGGGAACAGTACAGAAGAAATATTTTAGTCTGTCGTCCGGAGGATAACATTTTGGTTTTGTAGTTCAGACAATGTTTTAGTTTTGTAGTTCAGATCATATCTCAAGGCCTGTAGTCCAGCTCATATTTTTACTATTCGAGTTCAGTGGATCACTCGGACTATAAAAGATCTTTTCCTTTCTATTTTCCTTTAGTTAAGTGATTCTAGCAGTACCTACACTGGCTCTAAACTTCTTCACTCTTCTGACTGTATTCGTATGCAATATGATTCTTGTTTTCTTTCCTTAATTTGTCTTTTTTTTCCAAGAAACGTGAAAAAAAGAGATCTTACTACCTGTTCTTTTCACTGGCAGTCTAACTCCCGTTACCCCTGTTCCACACTCACATGAACCATTCAATGCCTCCTCCTCCTCGTCTTCCTCCTCCTCCTCTCCTCCTCGTCTTCCTCTTCCTCCACTTCATATCCCACCTATCGCTCCCATTGCAACCGCCTTCCTCCGTGCTATACACACACACAAGACGAACAACGCGATTTGGTAATTTCCTTGTGTCTCAGTCCCACTCGGCCTCCTCATCCCATAAGCTACCCAACCCTTCCTATGCACCTCTCTCATTCTCCAGGTCCCTTTTAACGACACCCTGCTTCTCTTCTCCTCTCATTTCCCCTTTAATTACGTCCCCTCTCGCCTACACGCCCTGTCTTATCATTCATTCATATCTTATTATCCAAATCCTCTAATGCAAATGCCTCTTATCATACGCTTCGTTTCTCCCCTCGCCTTATGTTCTCCCGCTTGCTTACACCACCTCCTGATACAATACACAACCCTCCCCGATACCTCTTTTCTCCCCGCCTTATACTCCCCGTCAGTCTCCACACTCCCTTTTACTCCCACGTTCATTCCTAAGTCTCCCCTGTTACGCCCCATCGCCTCACCTTCGGCGTTCTCATATAACCCTTTATGACTCCCTTTCCGGTCCTCATTTCTTGTTCCACGATCCACTCTCCCTCCCTCCCTCCCTTCCTACACCCCATCTCTCTCTTCCTTTCCCTCTCCCTCTTCCTCTCCCTCTCCCTCTCCCTTTCCCTCTCTCTCTCTTGGCCTGATCCACAGAAAAAGACTGACTGATGGAGGCAAAGAGAGAGAGAGAGAAAGAGAGAGAGAGAGAGAGAGAGCGAGGGAGCGCACGTATCATACCTTCATAACATCCGATCCGCCCTTTGTATTATTGGGGGCAACATGTCTCTGTGGCTGAGCGCCTTTCCTCCTCCTCCTCTGACGCTGAAAAATTCATTGATCTTCAGTCCGGGGAAGAGAGAGAGAGAGAGAGAGAGAGAGAGAGAGAGAGAGAGAGAGAGAGAGAGAGAGAGAATAAGGTACCAAAAAGAAACAGTGAAGAAGGTGAAGAATAATGAAATCTTCGACGAAGAAGAAATATGGACGGCGTAAACACGGAGAAGACTCCTCACTCAAAACCCAGGAGGATTTAAACTGCCATGCTACCTTTCACGCGCCACGTCCTTCGCTTGTCTAAACACGCGCCAGTGTGCGCTGTGCCGCCCCCCCCCCTGCACGTGTCGTCACGCCCTCACAACAATAAAAGCCCCGTCTGTAAACAAAAGGTGACTGGCAAGCATTTCAACTACAGCTGCTGTAACCTCTCTGTGTGCCAGACGGGGACATCTCTCCCTCTCTCTCTCTACCCCCCCCCCCACCCCACGCCACTCCCACCCCAAAAGTTCTGCCAACAACTTCAGGCGAGATATATACATACACACACACACACAAAGGGCAAGTTCCCTCCCTCCCCCCCACAAAGTTCTCTGATCGCCTCCTGGGTTCCGGGGTTTTGATTCAGGAAACGACTTCTCCATTAAGGTCACACTCATTTCCGCATTCCTCTTGAGGGGGATTCTTTTTCTTCATATCCCACGAGAGTATCGAAAACCATAAGCAACGGTCTTCGAACAACGGCGATTACATTACCTAAGGTGCTTTACATAAGAGGACTCGGTGTCAGGCCAATTCAACATCCCAGTAGGCACAAAATAGGGAAAGAGATCCCCCCCCCCTCCACATTTTCTTTTAGTACAATTTTCTGGCTGGAGTTCCTTACTTAAGACACCCGTAAAAAGTGGCCCCTCCCCCCCCTCCCTGACTGTGGCAATATATCAGCATTAAGAGAGGAAACTTTCTTCACTCTAGATTGTTAAGAGAGCTTCTTCTTTAGCTCTATTAATCTCATTATTGTTGATATTTATGTCTTCAGGAGTCATTAGCCAGAGAGAGAGAGAGAGAGAGAGAGAGAGAGAGATGGGAGAGCGGAAGCTGCGGTAGAAGACGGGACGAGGAAGATAACTGAGCACTGACTTCTGTGCAAATGACAATAATCATCCGAGAGGTTACGAGGATGATAAAGGTTAACTGATGATGTTTGAATACTGATATCCGTGCCACGGGATAAATGTGTGTGTGTGTGTGTGTGTGTGTGTGTGTGTGTGTGTGTGTGTGTGTGTGTGTGTGTGTGTGAGTGTGACATAAAAAACAGAACAGTTATCTACTACTGGGAGGGAAAATTGAGTATCTATATTACATCTAGAGTGAGACAAGATATGGAAGGTCAGGGCAAGCATTCAACGGGGAGGTTAAGTGGGGACAGACATTAGAGTCATAAAAAAGAGAGGGAAAAATATAGTTATTCCTGTGGGAATAAATGGAGAGGAGATGGTCCCAGAGAAGGGATGATGCAGAGGTATTTATACACAATGGGAATGAGGTCCTGAGAGAGGCCAGTGTACTATATAAGACTAAACAATGTCAGTCAAAGGCTTATGAGTTAAGAAAAATGTGCAAAAAAAAGAAAAATCCAGAAACGAAATCTCTGGGCTGTTAGCAGCAAAGCACAATCGGTTTGGCAAAGGGGGTACTAAAGTTCTTTGCACATGTACGCTGTCCTTTGTCGTCGTCTTTAGTCACGCATACGCTTTTCTATAGAGTTTCTGTTGCGTGTTTTATCTATCTATTCCAGTTACGTTGTGTGTGTGTGTGTGTGTGTGTGAGAGAGAGAGAGAGAGAGAATTTCCTCGACATCCGCTACATCGTCTGATATAAAAATCTTCACACGAATAAATTGTATAACAGCAATTTGGGGGTGGAGGGGGGGGGGGGCGTAGTCAGTTCCGAGACCGAATAATTTCACTTTTGAACTCTCTTTTTCTTTTTTTTGCATCGCCCGGGGAAACCAATAGAGCGTAAAAATGTTAAGTCAAAATATTCGAGAGATATATTTTTCCGTCGGAACGACAAAAGCAATCGGTTCGCAACGTATCTATCTCGATCTAAGGCTTCAGCGCGACTGAATCGCCCATCCGGGTGTAAAAATCTTTTACCTTCTCTCCTTTGTGTTAAATACTAAAAAGCATCAAATAGCCAGTTTTGCGTAATATCCAGCGCGTTAGTTTACGTAACCAATATTATTTACGTCTTATGTACGGAGAATCTAGACACATAATGATCATTTTCCGTTCAATTTCAGCCCGTTTATGTTATGAATCTACGTTTCTTTTTGGATTTCAGAAATGAAACAGCGTCTTATCAGTGAGAGGGAAAACAAACTCCGTTCTCTCCCTTCTTCCTCTTCTCTCCCTTCTTCCTTCCCCTTAGCTCCCTTCTTCCTTCCCCTTAGCTCCCTTCTTCCTTCCCCTTAGCTCCCTCCTCCCTTCCCCTTAGCTCCCTTCTTCCTTCCCCTTAGCTTCCTTCTCCCTTCCCCTTAGCTTCCTTCTCCCTTCCCCTTAGCTCCCTTCCTTCCTTAATTCCCCTTCGCCACCGGAGGCCGGGGATGGTGTGTGGCTAAACTCGTCATCCGCGTACGTGATGTGACTGCCGACCCTGCACACACGCCCTTCATGTGAACATGGACTACCTAATGAGCACTCCCAGACGAGGGAAGGTGAGGTGAGGCGAGGCGAGGCGAGGTGAGGTCGAAGTGGATGGGGCGGATGCCTGCCTGAAGACATAGATGGAGTCGGAGATGCAAGATGGGGCTGGATCCACGATCGACTGGTGACCATTAGAATGAAAATGATTTTTACTACGTTACCTAATACCCCCGCGGCGTCATCTTCGAGCAACGGGGTCAAGTTATAACTCTCACCTCCCATATACATCACAGCGAGTAACTTGTGTCTACAGTGAATCGCTAATTCCATAACGTCAGTGCTGAAAGCACTAAAATCAAAGAGTGTCTCTTTAATAAAACTGACATTAAAGATAAGATTAGTAGAGCACAAGCCTCGTTTATTCACAGATTCTGTTATGGGTGACGATAATATTCGACAGCTGTTCATCTCGGGAAAAAAGCTTCCCAGTCTTCAATGCTTCGTCCAGCGAGTAAAGGAAAAAAGAGAGAGAGAATTGCGTCTGCACGTGGGTACATCGCTAATGAAAAGTCGCCTTCGGCCAGGCCCTGCCATTGTCAGAGACCTGAAAGGATTACAGGCTCGTCTTGGGGAGAGCTTTTCATAGCTAGGGCATCCATTATGATCCCTGCACAGCCCTATAGCCGAAGAAGCCCCATAGAAACGGTTCGGGGGTTATATAATCATATATATATATATATATATATATATATATATATATATATATATATATATATATACACACCATTCACACCGTTTGACAACGAAATATCTCCTGTTGGAGTCTGGTTTCCTCAGTTCTCTACTACACAATCAAACTAGAGCATTACATTATTGCGCACAAATAGCGAAATCTACAGGAAACATCAAATACTGTACCTACACCAACAATATCAACTAGAATATGAAATAATTCCAAAACTCTTATTTTGCGTACCGATATTTTGTTTTCAATGTATGACTGTCAATTCAAATCACACCAGGGAAACACCCCCCCCACACACACACACAATTTCTCCTCAGCAAAGTTTCTACAACACGTTATTCAACATATCTAGCTTTCAAATTTGTGTTGAAATCTTTCTTTTTGATACGAACTAGTGCAATCTACCATCAAGAAAAAAATAACGATTGCTGACATTTGCAAAAGAATTGAAATTTCACTTTACTGTAATCTTTCATAATAGACAAGAGTAAACCCGGACGTTATAGAGCAACATAGACATACATGTCAGCCAACTTTTAAGGTCCAGGAAAAACATAACGTGCAAATGAATGCAACTGCAGACAGAACAACGAAGAACTGGAGGAATTCTCCCTCTTAAACCCACGGGAATGCACAGCTATTTTCCAAGCACCTCTGGTCATCAAAGCCTCGTCTGTCTCGACACAAATCATTGCTTCATGAACCAAGAACCAATTGCAATGGTCACGTCAGAGCAGAAATCACCACATTCACGACTCTACGACTCTCTTAAATCGCTGTGCCTCACTTATCAATGTGATGGTAAACAAATATCATTCTCGATATCTGTGCTTGAAATGAACAAACGCGAAAACAAACCCGGAAAGAAAAGTCTTTCAACTAAGCCTCAACATAGCTACTCCAAATCCTTTGCAAAAGCCAAACACTTCTAAAAGCAGTCATCGGTAAAAAAAAAGAAAAAAAAAAAAAAGGGGGGAAACTGAGCAATTTACGCTCGATGAATCGCAGCGATATTGTAAAATGGCTTTCATAAAACACTGATACAAAATGGTTACAAAACGTTTAGATTCTTCCACCTCCAAAGCACGGCAGTTTCAACTCGGGCCGGGGGAAATCATGGCCTTTTGGGCCACTGAAAGCATGCATGGCCTCTGGGCACGAGGGTATGTATGATCCTTGGGTATATGAATGACCTGACACTCCAGGAGGAGTGGTATACCGTCGTCGGTTTTCCAAGAGGCTGGAAAACATACCAGACCACAACACCACGTGTCCGTCGCTTATAAACATCACATCACTGCCTAAACAGACTCAGCGCAAGCTGACATATCACCCCGGTGTGTCGGAATGTAGGGAAAGTCATCTTGACATTACTTTTTAAGCCCATTGCAAAAATTGCTGACACTCTTGCAAGTTATCTTACTTCGTTCCGACCGTATTTCTTTTGATTGACTGGAAACTTCAAACTACTTTCCTCTTCCGACACTGTCATACCCTCAACGTTTAACATTTTGCCAAATGGTTAAAAGGTTAGCAAGGAGAACTGAGAACAAGAGTTAAGTATTCATTCTTCTCAACTAGTTTCGAGAAAGTCGTCTTCTCCGGGAGAATAAATTTGCTAGAAAAAAAAAAAAAAGGACTCTGTCGTAATTAGTTGAGGAGAATGAATTCCTGACTCTTGCTTTCACTTGTCATTTCTATCATTTAGCCAAGCGTCGCTGTGGATAAAACCCAAAAGCCAGGCAATCTTGTTCCAATATTCCTTTTTTACTCTCTGTCACGTACTGGAAAACCCCTTCAGTTCCAGCTTACTCTGAGCCTTCCAAAGTACAAGTACGTATTCATCCAGCCGATCTACTTACGAATGATGAGCCCCCACCTCCCTACAGGAAACCTCTGAGTGCTTCCAAATAACGTCCTGCACAGCTGTGCCAGCTCTTCCTATCCTTGGCAATAAACATCAGTGGAGATGAAGAGCTCTGGCCAACTTTAGCCCTCCTCTCAGGACTGGGGAGTATTTCCTGTACCCCATTTCCAGAGAGATTTTTAATGGACAACCGAAGCTAAAGTTTCTTCTCTTGCCAATGCGATCGCGTGGAGGTAATTACAGAAACTAAGGTTAGGATAAACCTCTGGGGCGTTGAGTCTTTTTTTCTAAACGCCGGTCCGATCGTTGCAAAGCACTGACGGGCCTCCTCATGTTGCGAGTTTCAAAGCAATGCAAGGAAATCATCGAGCTGGGGTGGAGGATTTGAGAATGTTATCCTCTAATGTTCAGTACAGTGGAAACTAAAAGCCACTGAAGTATTAATTGATTTCGCTCTTATTTATAGGCTGTGGCATAAAGCACATATCAACGGATGGGGCACCTTTAGGTAAGTGCACTTAGACATCCTCTCATCCGGGTTAGATCGGTAAACTGGGCTCCTGTTTTGGCTAAAGTATACATACATACATACCTACGTATATATATGTATATAGGGAGAGAGAGAGAGAGAGAGAGAGAGAGAGAGAGAGAGAGAGAGAGAGAGAGAGAGAGAGAGCGTTAATGAAACGGCCTTGACTATGCCGTTCGCTCGCCCGTCCCTTCCCATCCAACACCAAGAATAAATTCGGCCCCTGAAGAACGCCTCTGGCGACCTTTGATGAAAAGGACTCCTCTTGTCAGCCTCTGAGGCTGGAGCTGCCGCGGAGGGACTTCTCGAATCGTGTTCGTGTACCCACGTCCTCCTCTTCCTCCTCCTCCTCCTCCTGGAACCAAGACGACTGCAGCTTCTCAACCTCACCAGCATCGATGGGACGAAACTTAAGCACGACGGTACTACCCTGGTTATGATGTGGCTTCCCCCCACCTCTCTCTCTCTCTCTCTCTCTCTCTCTCTCTATCTATCCATCTATCTATCTACCTACCTATCTATCTATCTATCTATCTATCTATCTCTCCCTCCCTGGCACCGGGTTTCACAATGCTCTTTCAGGAGCTAAGCTGTTTGCATCTGAGCTTCCCTGTCTCCTCTAAGCTGCCGAAATTTCATATAAGCCCTTTTCCTCTCCTCCTCCTCTCCCTTACTCCTCAGCCCTCTTCCTTTCCCCTTTCCACTCCTTTATCATCTCCTACGACAATGTGCAGTTCCATTCCTTCCAGTACAATACCAGACCTATATAAACCCCTATAAATCCTTTTCGAGACTTAAGGACTCGCTTTTAAACAATTTCACCACGAACATAATCCCTTGGCATCCCTAATATATCACAAGAAGACGAACAACAAAGAAAATACAGACATATGTATGACTAAATCACCAAAACGTATAAAGACACGTTAAGAAAAGGCTGCAGTACGTATGGTAGTTTTCTTTTCTAATTTCCAGGTGTCTTAGACGTTCTGAGTCACTTAATGACTTCTTGAAGGATAGGCTGGTTCCCTCTTGTAGTACAGTGACCCAGGGGTAGCGTCTCTCCTCCCGACCGCTCAAAGGATGAGGGCTCCAGCCCCTCCTATTGGTGATGGCTTCTTCTTACCTTTGGTGAAGGATGATAGAGGAAATGGGGAAAGGGGATTTCCAGCCTCTCTTTCCATGACGTTCCAGCCCTTCTTAGTCGCTTTGCAAGATACGTAGGAGATTTGTGGGTAGCTTTCTTTCTCTCTTATTCCAATGGAATAACATATATATATATATATATGCTTGCACGAACCAAAGGAGTATCATTTCAGTGTGGAGAAGCGACTGAATGTTATGTTACCTCAGCTCTCACCATCCCTACAATTGTTCAGTGTGGGTCTTGTTTCACCTCAGTGGAACTCGAGCACGCTTACACCATGTAGGTCAGTTAAAATGTTGTGTTTCACTGTTTTTTTTTTTTTCTTCACATTTTATCTAATTATTTGTAGTTAAGACTCGTTCCCTCTGACAATGTAATTGCATTTCTTTTTGCAGTCTTTTATGTGAAATATTTGGAGATATTCATGCTTTTATACGAAAACGTATTAAAATCTGTATTCTAATTTGTAAGATTACATCCCCGGGGCCTCTTTTATAAAGCTCCTACACCTCTGGGGCTACAGTCCACTCAGGATCCTGGAAGAGACTGTACTCCACGATGCTACGGCCTCAACGAGTGGAATCTTTTCGCTACCAACGCAACCACATGCAGGTGGAGTCTGCTTGACATGAAGATGATGTCTCAAAACCTAGCCAAGCGAACTTTTATTTGGGAACCACATAAATGTTGCTTCCTCTCTCAAAACCTCCCCTGCTCATCGTTTCAGAGCTCTCAGTATGTAGCCTCACCAACTAATACAACCCCAGTCTAAGGGGACAGTCGATGCCCCCCAATAGAGTTTCAGGACACTGGAGCCTTAAATATGAGTTATATACAAGTCTTGTTCACAGATCATCTAGGATTTATACCAATACATGTTCTGCTTAATCTCACGTGCAGAATTCTACCTCCTCTGCATCTGGAGAATACCAAATAACCCCAAACTTACCGGAGAAATATTCAGGCTTTGTCAAGACCCTCATGAACCTTGAGAAATCTCATTTTTCGGAGCAGTGCAGCGCAATGCACGAGCCTTGGCCCACACGAGTGAAATTTATGGTCACAAATATAGGACACTGTAGCTCCAACCACGAGCCTTAGCCCAATGGGAAGGGTACATCACGGCCCTTACTATGACACTCAGCCCATGAGAGGTAAACCTCGCGGCCTTAAACAATGAACCTTAGTCTTTTGTGTGAGGAAACCGAGCTGCCGCCCGGGCCAAAGTGAATCATACGCTACAGCATATATCCCAAGGGAACATTATAACGGACTAGACAAGTCCTGTCACCCACGCTGGAGTTATGGCGTAATATGCGTTCACGTTCATCCTTATATATATATATCTAAGCACAACTTGGCTGTTATTCTTCCCTGAGTATAGCCGACGGGTGCTGCTGCACAGGAAAATGAGTAGAGTCTTTTTTAACGCTGTGTCAATATCATTGCCGCGTGTTCTTCCTTTTCGTGTAAATGTTCCCAGTAGTTTACGGGTCAGAGAACAATATGTGTTCTTGTTCACCTCTGTTAATGTATAACTTTAATATGCGTGATTCACAAATGCAGGTAAATCTTAATCAAGGAATTGCTTTATCTGTGTGCATATTTCTTTCTTTGCGTTTCAGTAAAACCCAGTTACCGAATTAATGTTGTTTATAGTTTCTTGACTAGTAAATATATGATGATTATTAAACTGACGAACTCGACAGACTATATGTGAATAAATGTCCTTAGGCATCTGAGTTCTTCAGCTGTTATCTGTTTGTCCATATCAATAACTGTAATGTGGAGCCTTTGGTGGTCAGAGTCTAGTATCATTTCAATATTCGTAATCGGAGAAAAGTTAAAAGCAACGAAAATACAATTTGAAAAGTAATTCATATTATTTAAGTTACATAAAACTAAGACGAATTAAAACTATTTTGATTCTATGATGATGGCTCCATTCACGGACAGAAGTCCAGATCTGCAACTTGGTATCAATATTATGTTAACTGTCAGACCCTACTTACGATGCAATTAGATCAGCTGTCAAATTGATTTCAGGGGCTCTATAGCAAGCACTCCCTTCCTGGTTGAAAATAATCCTACCTCTGATTCAAACACTGAGCGCTTTCCATGGCTTTGCAGATTATCCACTGAATACAGTCAACTCCTATCGCTAATCCTAGATGCATGAATCCGACAATCGAGTTAGTATACGTCTATAATCCCGGTAATACCATGACAGCAAAATACCAATTTGGTAATCTAGTAATCCCAGGTATACGCACGGCTCGTAATCTTAAATGGTAAACTTATAATCCTTTTTATGTATAACTCCGCTCGTCCTATAACCGACTTTAAACCCACTCTCACAACTACAGTGTTGTTTTTCCTAGGATTCATGAAGGTCTGGCTTCCACGTGTGTCTTCCTAGCCTCGCCTGTCTCTATCTTCATACTGGGAATACAATAGACCCTACGCCTGTAAGTCGTTAGATCTAATGCGTCCCGTTAACGAAAGGTCATCAAACAATTTGAAGGTTTCTCGACTAGCTTCGTCAGTAGTACAATCTCCTTTCAGTGTGATACAACAAACTGTTCGTACGCATGTATGTCGTTAGGATTCAATGGCTACCAGCAGCAGCTAAAGGTCTTCAGAGTCCATAACGAAAAAAAAAAAATTGTGATTGTGTTGATGTATTACGTGAGTTCTTCTTGCGTCACGGTCAGGAAAGCTAACCGCTACACCACGGCAGTAATTATGCAAAAAACTAAAAGTGGGTGACCGCTATCATCTTCATATGCCAAGAAGGCAAAAACATACAGGAAAAAAAATGTATAAAAAGCGAGTCTTCACGCGATCATAAGCGGTCAGCCATAACTCCACCACAGGATATAGAGGGAGAGAGAAGATCTCGCCCTCACCATCATTATACTAGTGACCTGAACATTACAGTAAGGTGCCTGTTGTACCAAGAGCTTATACTTCCCTCGCCTTACGATAGGATAAGGTTATTTCACAACCAGAGTTGTAGCACAGGTGAGGCCTCCCTCCTCCTCCTCCTTCCCCCTCCTCTATTCAACCCCTCCCCCTCCCTCCAATGGGGAAAAGCTGGGATACACACACACACACACACGAACACGAACACCCAATAAAATCAGAATAAATCGGACACTATTTCAGCGACCCGGAGCGAAAGAGGCGCCGCCGAGTGAGCGATAGAAAACAGGACCCGGGAACTGTTGGATGGCGGCCATCGTCTGTCGGAAGGGTCGCAAACATAATTTTACAGAGGCCTCCCTCCCTCCCCGCGTTAACGGGAGTAGCCATGGCGCCTCTCGGGTACCTGTTAGTGCCGTTGAGGGACCAGACGTAATCAGTAGTAATCATCATCGGGCTGTTGACGACGGCACCAAGCGCTGCAGTAAACTGCTGAAGAAGGAGGAGAGCTAAAACCATCATCATCTGACGGAGAGGAGGAGGCTACTACTTCCAGTGGCGAGAGGAATGACTAGCATCAGCAGTTTACATATACGGCAGCCTCCAACAGCTGTTGGTGGGTGGGGATCGCCAACAACTAATGGTGGGGGGGGGTCCATCGTATGTCACAGAGGGACACCTTAAGAGCTGTTGGAGAGGTCACCATCTTATCGTCGGGAAGCCACAGAAGCTGCTGAAAGGGCCCGTTGTGGTACGCTGCCTCGTATAAAGATGTCTCCCGGCTGCCTCAGCCGTGGGAGCGGCATAGAGACGCTTCCACCTCAGGGTAATCATAATTATGGGATGTCAGTAACTGAAGACAGGCGCTCTCATCCGTCCGAACCTTCTCTTTCCAAGTTTCTTAAAGCCTTTAGTTATGATGATAATAAAGATAAAAATAAGAATATAACAATAATAATAATAATAATAATAATAATGATAATAATAATAATGGTAATAATAATAATGATAATGATGATAATAAAAAATAATAATAATAACAATAATGATAATTATGATAATAATGACTAATAATAATAATAACTAATAATGAATTCACTAAATTCTGAAAACGAAAAGCCTGACTGAAAATAGATCAATCTATTTCGGTGTAACGAACACGTTTTCTTGATGATGCTCCAGTAATACATCCTCACTGAATCTATTTGAACTAATGCCCCATCTGATAAACTACAGCAACACTTCATTTATCTGTGAGAAAGGGTATTATAACTTCATGGAAGAAAAAAAAGTATTCGCAAAATAAATAGCTGTTATAGTTATTATGACAAAGCCTTCTTTATCTATATAATATGTAGAAGTTATCAATGTATCATCTAAGAACTGATACTGATACCTACATGACTCTACAGATATAGATACACAAAACACTAAAACCCCTCCTCATAAATGTTGCAACATTTCAAATGGATATTAATTTCATTCACGCTAATTTGCATACACGATCGCCACTTCCCGACAAATATATATCAAGTAACGTAATTTCCTATTCTGTAATTAACTGTTTAAACAGCAGCACAGGACTGCAATAATGAGGTTATACACATTATATCATTCTAGGTCCATTTTGACCGGGGGCGAGTTAAACGTGTAATGCAATGAGCAAAGATCGGAACTTGCAAGGTTCGCCTGGGACAAATGATGATTATGTGACATTTGAATGTGGTGGATGATAATCTATTGCCCGACACACACACACACACACGCATGGGAGAACTAACATCAGCTGGACCACAAGAATTTCACACTCAGGACAAGTGAATGAGGAAGACGCGTTGGAAGAATCGCTTTATGGCTGTCTCCAAGGCGAACCTCTGAAGGAAATATGGTCCCTCTCGACAAAGAGCTTTCCACAGGGATGAGGAAAAAGAATCGATTCAACTTGTGCGTTTGTGTAGTTCTGTGGTCTTGTACAAAGACATGTGAGGTTCGTATTCTCCTTCCCTTGAAAAAAGAATTGAACTTTGTGGGAATAATTACCTATCTTTAAACGTGACTTAACTTATTTCTGACCTCATCTGTGGCACAATGAAGCAATCCAAATGGCTGCTGAACTAGAGGATAAGACTAACACCACCTAAAAAAAAATACGCCAGCCGTCAGACCTGAAGCTAAACATAAATGCAGCTGTTTAAAGTATATGTTGTACGTACTGTACCCCTATTGGCAGAGCTCGGTCAGCTATTCCGACAAAAAGTAGCGAGAGTTTTTCGCCCATGGAAAAAGCTGATCCAGCGACGGGTAAGCAGAACAAATGGCTCTGTCGTGAACTGACTGTCAATAAACTGCTGAGAGCGAATTTTGTTGTAGTTGTATTTCATATACAAGTGTCAAATCTAGTTTGGGAAAATGTAGGTTTTTTTTTTTCAATGTGTGACCTTACTTTTTTATGAATTATCTAACTCTATATATGCGCTTAAACGCTACGCGGAAATGTCGTACTCTCTCAAAGAATACAGACCTTTGTAAAATGTCCTAAGGTATGACACCTTCACAACCACTCTTTACTGAATGGCGCAACGCTGTGTATAGCTATCTGGCATGAACTGGTCATAGTTGTTCCTTACGGAACGCAACTACGCTAGCAAACTGTACACTCGAGTGCTGAACTCATTCGCGTCTGGTTGAACATAGGTTTGCAAGGGGGCGATGTAGGGTTCTCTCCTCCTCCCTCACCAAGTACCGCACGTCGACGCACTTTGTTCAGATATATTTCTAAACGACCGCCAACATCCACGCTGGCAGGGAGCGCTCTATGTAAACGTGGTTCTAAAAGCCTCGTATTAGGTCAGGGATTCCTTTCGCATCCATGAAGAGGGCTCCGTTGTATAGCTGAGACTTACGACAGTGATCGTGATTGGTTACTTGAAGTGATCGTATTTGGTTACTTGAACTTCCTGTGCTCATGGGGTTGTCTGTATCACCTGTAACCAAAAGTATTTCATGTATCGTACCCTAGCAGCCACTGGAGAACCGGGTGTGGCCAATGTCTAGTACAGTCTAGGCCCTTTAGGGGCAAATGCGACTTGCCTAATTGTGACAGTGCTAATCCACTAATCCTTAGCAAGTAATCCTCTCTAAGCTTCATTAATGCTGAAATCCTTATCAAGCTTTAGTTACAGCGTAAACTTCATTGTAGTGTTTTGTTCCCCGGTCAAACAGGGTCTAGGTATCATGGCTTTCTGGTTAATCGAGAGATCATCGTTATCTCACATTCGTTATCTCCCACCAAGTGCACCGCATCCTGCCCACACACTCTCCCGGGCTTGGGAATATGCATATCTCTCACCAGCTGCAGAGCACAATCTCCTTGACAGTGTCTCTCTCTCGCCCTCAGGAGGGCCAGTGAGACGTGTGGCTAATACACCGCAAGGTGTCTGCAACGTAGGCAATGCGAGGGGAAACCAGCAATCCTTGGAGAATACACACCTCCACGCAGTCCTACACTCCCTCAGCTTCCATCTGCAGTGACGGGCGTCCCTCCTCCACCTGACAATACGTGGAGCCGTCCATTCTCACCAGGTGAGACGACTGTTGAAGCTGAGCGAGCAAGGAAGCAAGCAAGCAAGCAACTGGGAGGCAAGACGAACGGAAGGACTTGTAATAACAGCAAGGTCCTCTTCGTGATTCGCACGGACAGCTGAAATTTTTGGAGAGTTCGTCTCTAAGGCAACATGGAAGTTCATCCTTCTCTATCTGAAGTATTGCTGACAACAACAGGTCATCCGCAAGCTATATTTTCCCCTCAGGTATATATATAAATATA
>JAYMFT010025698.1:0-16230 GCA_038088735.1 Panulirus argus
CACTCCCTGCCTGGCTCCTTCTTCTGTTTCCCTTTTTAGAAACTGAAAATACAAGAAGGGGAGGGTTTCCAGCCCCCGCTCCTGCCCTTTTTAGTCGCCTTCTGAGACACGCAGGGAATACGGAGGAAGTATTCTTACACCCCAATCCCCAGATATATATATTTATATATATATATATATATATATATATATATATATATATGTACACACACCCTAGCCTGACCAGATTTCCATTTTATCAACCAAACTTCAAAGTTAATTATTGCTGTTGCCACTTTACGGTGCACATAAGAGATACAGTAGGCAGACAAAAAGTAATCAGCAAAAGGCAGCAACTCTGGCAAGTCTAGAGAACAATTGTCTCAAGGAAACTTCTTAAAATTTATCAGTTACAGCACTCTATCATTATCTTCCACGATGTGCATTAATGTATGGATCAGTAAGTCCAGATGAACACAGAAGATACCATGGTGGAAGAGCTAATTCTTTGAAATAACTTCAGAAAGTATGAAAATTAATCTTAAGTTACTGTAAGAACTTATAGTTTTAATATTTGCAAGTCTGTTGTTGTTCTTTGTAAATTTATATCCTTCTGAAAATATAAAAAAAATTGTGTGAATTGTCTTCTGACTATTGTAATGTAAAGGTACAGTATATGCCTAGTTTTATGAGCTGTCTTCCATCCTGTATCTCAGTCTTTAGCAAAGTGTTCCTGCTTTAGGTTTTGTCTATCAAGCAATTTGATGTTACTTGTTTTCATTCAGAGCGTAAAAATCTTTTGAAGAAAAACACTTTTATTTTCTAAATTTGTTGAAATTTTATCTGTATTTCAATAGAGTTATAATGCATATTACATCACAAACAGTATAAAATATCTAAGGATAATGCATCTAATCCCTTGTTACTACACCTAATTTGTTCTACTTCCATCACTTGCCCACTTTTAAAGCTTTCTATTTCCACCTTCCTTTCCACACCTAAGCTTTCTAACACCATCCACACTTTCAATATCCTCTGTGCATTACTTTCCCCATCACATCTCATGTGTACCTCCTTATTTCTTATAGCTTACTTTAAGTAACTCCTTAGCTGATACCTACACTTACACATGGAATTCCTCTGCAAACATTCTAAGTTTTGTTGCTGAATCTAAATTTCTACATAACACAAAGACTCTTCAGCCAAAAGGTCTGAGTATGATATTAATGTGCCACCCTGTTTTCAATGCAAGTTAAGCAACATGGTACAAAGAAAAGGAGTGTACACAAATAAAGTCTTCTACGGATACTTATTGCATGTAATACATCAACTAGTCTCTGCTGCCCATGTCAGCTTTACTTTATGATAAATAATGGATTTTTCCCTCTTCCAGTGACTAGGTTTTCTTAGGTCAAATTTGAAGTAAAAATTATCTAAAAGCTAATATTTTCCATTTGTTTTCTACTGTTCCCTCCAATTTTACTCTTATTTTCCCTTTACCCAATTCCTTACTTCTTCATTCCTCCTTGTTTATACTTCCAAAGCCAAAATCTTCAGTCTTTTCACTTTATCAATACACCATGCATGACTTACATTAACATGCAGAATCCTTTAGTATGTTTTCAAATGACTAGGGAAGGAATTTTTTTCTGTTAGATTACAAGGTGCACATACTAATCAAAAAAGCAATATCAATGAAATTGATACATCAAAAAGAATCTAAACCAGGTAGAGTTGAACAAAACACAAATTTCAAGGCAAGAAATTTAGTCAGCTTATCATAACCTTAAAACTTATAACACACTAATTCTACAAGGTCATGAGTAATGTTAAGGAAACAAGATACTGGAGCCATTTTCAAAGTAACTATGCAAAATTGGGTGTGTTAAAAATTTTTGTGTCTTGGATCATATACAATAACACATATATTATAATAAAATATATCGCATATATATTTTTTTTTATACATATTCGCCTTTTCCCACATTAGCGAGGTAGCACTATGAACGGAGGACTGAGCCTTAGAGGGAAAATCTTCACTTGGCACCATCTCTGTTCCTTTTTTGGAAAAACAGAAACTGGAGGGGAGGATTTCCAGCCCCCTACTCCCTCCCCTTTTAGTCACCTTTTCCGACATGCAGGGAATATGTGGGAAGTATTCTTTCCCCCCTATCCCCAGGGATAATATATATATATATATATATATATATATATATATATATATATATATATATATATATATATCATATAGGAATCATTATTTGACGGTATTTTCTAAGTCTTTCGATACCCCGATATTAGAGGATCAAGCTCTTCACCCTCAGTCCTCATCACAGACCCAAGCCCTTCATCCTCTGACCCTCACTAGAAAGACAAGTTCCTCCCCCTCTGTCCTTCATTTGAGGGACAAGTCCCCTCTTCATCTATCCTTTACTAGAGGGACAAGTCCTTTCCTCCTTTGTCCTTCACTTGAGGTACAAGTCCCTTCCTCATCTGTCCTTTACTAGAGGGACAAATTCCCTTCTTTTCTGCCTTTCCTTCCCGTCCTTTCATACTCTCTATCCTTTGGGGAATACCATATTGGGAGTCAACCATCTGGCGTGTGTCTGTGTCTGTGTGTATGTCTATGTTTACAGTGGCCAGGGCTGCCAATATTCTCAGTAATGGCTCCCTCCGCTCTGCCCTTTATTCGTACGCTGAACTTTACGGCCAAATACTGGAGCAGTGTTTATAAAATTACAGGCTGGCGAGGTTGACGCTGTCGCCATAAAGCAGGATTGTGAGGAGAGGATCCATAGCCGCGCTCAAATTGTTGGCCACTGGGAATGGTCTGGGAGGCCAGGGTGTGGTGCAGTGCTGCTGCTGCTGCTGCTGAGGGGAGAGAGAGGGGGAGTGAGGCAGAGCGACAGGGAGAGGGGAAGAGAGGGTAATAAACATGGGAGTGATGAAAACAAATGTCAAAGAATGAAAAAACGTTGTCGGATTGGAGGTTTCAGCGCCAGCAAACAACTTCATCTGTTGTGATAGCATAAACGCGAGAGTTATGGAGAGTGAGAGGCGATCTGCCCCCGGTGGTGATGTGTCTTGGGAACAGCTGACCCATCAGCCTCCAAATGTATGGACAACAGTTTACCTGTCACATGTGACTATCGTGGACAGTTCACCTTGACGCTCAAGACCTTCGAGGACAACAGCTGACTCTGAATCTTGAGAAGCGTTCTCCAGTGTTGGTCTTATGTAGGATATTATCAGCTTGCTGAATATCTTCTTATCCATGTACTTAAATGCTCTCATATGATATTTGCCAGCAGATAGTTTGTCTCAATGATTATCCTAATATGGTACTCTGGCGACTGGTTAGGGACAAATCCTTCTCACACACAGAATCCTGAAGCTAATGTCCTGGTAGACAATCATTATACTGAGGTCTTCTTTCACTCATTACTTTACATTTGCTGGGGTTGAATTTCATCAGCCATGCATCAGATCAACTTTGGAGTCTGTCAATGTCACCTTGTGAACTGATTCAGTCCTCCTCCCTTTTCATTTCCCTCATGATCTTTGCATCACCTGCAAACGCATTCGGATAGGAATCTATAGCTTCAGGTAAGTCATTTCCATAGGTCAAGAAGAGCAATGGTCCCAGAACCAAACTCTATGGCACTCCTCTGGTCACCTCGACCCATTTGGAAAAGACTCCTGTTATGTGCGTCCTCTGTTCCATCCCACTGAGGTAATCTTCTATCTATCGAAGGCGTTTCCCCCCCTTATTCTCGCACATCTCTAATCTCCCTTGCTCTTTGAAATCAATTGTCATAATATTTTTTTCTTCTTACCATTCCCTCTGAATTTGAGGCTTGTGGTATCCATGTTGGTGTGTGTGTGTATGTGTGTGTGACTACATATTTGTATTGTACGGGAAGGGAGTTTAACACTTGAGGGGCCCAATTTCTTGAACATTCTTTGTTATCATACAATTCCTTAGATATTTGTATGCTGTCTGCATAAACTATGTCTTCAGTCTTTTTATTCCATTCATCCACTACTCTTATACTATAAAGTATGTCTTCACATCATTCTTAACAAGTTTCTTGCTTTATCTCATTTTATGTCCTTTGGTTTTCTGTCCCTACAACCCTCACAGAACTGTTCACTGTCTTCGTCAACTTAAAGGTCGTATTCAGGTCACCTTTTACTCTTCTCTTTTCTAGGAATAACAAATCTAAGGCCTCTAACCCTGTCCTGTAACTCAGTTCTTTAGATTTTGATATCATCTTTATTGCTCTCCTCAGGACCTTCTATTTTAGATACTTGTGCATCTAAGGCGGTGACCAAACTTAGAAACGTTTTTAGTTCTGACCTCATGCTCGATGTGAACAGCCTCCTGACCATTTCCTTATCCACTGATGTGCTGGCAGACACTTGGTCTCCTTAACTGTTCCATAAGTGGTGACTATGGGACATCAGGTTAGGGAAAACGTCGACTTCCAGGTCCTTCTCACACACAGATTCCTGCAGCTTATTTCCTGCCAGATGATAATGATATCAAGGCTTTCTGTCGCTGTGGTCCATCCTCATTACTTAACATTTACTCAGGCTGAGCTTCATTAGCCTTGTATCAGTCCAACTTTTTAGTCTGTGTCCGCTTGTAAGTTGATGTAATTCCTTTTTATTTCCCTCATGACCTTTGCATCATCTGCAAACATATTCGGGTAGGAGTCCATAACCTCTAGCAAGTCATTTGCATAAATCATGAAGCGTAATGGTCCCAGTATAGAGCCCTGTGGCACTCCGCTCGTGACCTGTTTTGAGTAGGCTCCTCTGACATGAGCCCTTTCCTCCCTCTTACTAAGATAATCTTCTATCCACTGGAAGAGTCTCTCCTTTTTTCCTGCCTGGTGATCCAGCTTCTTAATCAGCTGCCCATGTGGCGCAATGTCAAATGCTTTCTGGCAGTGTAGTGACAAATAATCAACCCAGCCTTCCCTCTTGTCTGGGACAGAATGAAACATCCTGGTAGAAATCTAAGAGGTTTGTCACGCATGACTCCTTTCCCTAAAACTGTGTTGTCCCTCACTTGGGTGATTTCGTAGTAGAAAGCACATCCGTTTGTTTCCTGATTATCTTTTCCAGAACCTTACAGACCTCAATCGCCAGTGAGAACGGCCTGTAGTGAAGTGCCTCTTCCCGGTCTCCTTTCGCATAGATAGGTATGACGCTTGCCTCTTTCCCACTCCCTTAGCACTTTGCCTCTCCCCAGGCAGGGAGGGAGAGAGGGAGGGAGGTATTTGTTCAGTGATTCCCTGGCCTCACAGCCATTGTCGGGGACGACCAGCATAATCTTCACCTCGTCCTTGGGAAGCACAAGGAGACCTCTCATGGAAACGCCCTCAACCTCAACGATCCTGTCGGCGAGGAGGTGCGCGCCAGCGTCATAGTCCGTATCCAAATCCTTGTCGGTGTCAAAGTCTCTGTCGACGTCACTGTTGAAATCCGTGTCTGTGCTGAGGTCCGCGTCTGCGTCAAGGTCCGTGTCTGTGTCGGGGTCCGCCCTGCGTGGGCCCTGAGGTTAAGGCTTTCCTTTCCGAACTTGGCTTTGCAGGAGTGAGAGCCTCGTCGTGGCTGGTGATACCTTCTTACTCTAAACAACAAGAATAAAAGCAAAATTGTAAATGGCAAAGACTGCTAAGGGAAGAGAAGTGGAATCGGGGCGAGTGGAGAGGGAAGTGGGGGAGAGGCGAGAAGTATGAGAGAGGAGGCACAAGTGAGGAGGAGTTAAGAAAAGTAATGCATGTTCAGGAAAAGGGAAAATGAAGGAGACAACAGGAAAGAGAGGAAGCACGAAATAAAAAGGTAGAAAATGGAAACAGAGAAACAAGTGTCCAGACATTGTGAAAATGTAACGCTCTGAAACCTTCACACGTACTAGTGTAAATACCTATTTGTCCTGTTCGGGGAAGGTGTTCTACACTCGTGCGTATGTGGTCACTGTGTGTGCGTTACGGGGAGAGAGTTCTACACTCGTGTTGCCCCGTCTCTTAACCTTGTGTATACGTACAATTGGCGAAGGAAATGATGTCACCATTTCTAGAAATTCTCATTCAGAAAGTGGTATCAGGCAACTAACAAACATCTGATTTCCGCTTTTTTTTTCTCTCTCTTTTGAGGTGGAATGAAATTCTCGAAATAATAACAGAAATCCATTAATGAATGGTAAAACAGGTCTTGATTAGATAATATAAGAACAAATCACGTGGTTAAAATTTTAGTACATTATCAAACGAAGTAATATAATGTGCCAGAGTAACGCTAGGGGATATTCACTAATGATTTGCGCAGTTAAAATCGGATGCCAAAATGAACGTGTCATTCATTATGCAAAGCTGAAATGAGTTTCGAATGAAAAATATGAACTGAAGTAATATTCCTACTCACCACGTATATGCCATCTCTATACTGAATATTTAAAAAATTATTTTTCATGTTCACCGCCTCGATGGCCGATGACGTAAGGCGGAAGAACGAATGTCAAACGAGTAATTGTTAATTTCAGTGAACGCTGACTCAATAAATAATCATTTCAGAACGACAAACTCTTGTCATTTTTATAATTCATGATTTATTCTATAATTCATAACTTGTATACAAGGAAATTAGCCACATGCAGCATATTCTACAACGAGGAGCAAATGCTACCGGTTTGTGTTGCCGTATCATATCGAGTTGGCTTTTCCTTTTTTTTTTTTTTTTTGCACGAATCTTCCTCGTCTTTAAAGCATGAGTCTGTGATAGAACTCATTTGCTACCCATCTAGAAGCCTTTTCTCGCAAGAAATAAGAGGGAATGCTTGAAAAACATTAGGTAGCGAAAAATTCGGATCAAGAGTCTGTTAATATACCATTAACCTACGATGGCGTCCTGCATACTGGGCGCTGACTCCGTCAGTACCAGCGGTGACGCCCACTTCACAGAACTTACTTTTTCTGCCGAAATTTTAAAGGACGTGAATGGCAGGAGTAACTAGGCTTTAATGAGATGGTTCGGTCCTCTAAGTCGCTTCCAGTTTTGAGCATATGATGAAAAAGGTAGTAAAGTGAGACTTACATTGTATCTACGACTTTAAATCTCAATATAACCATCTCACAAACATTGATTGGAGTTATATACCAAACATCGTAATGCGATTCATGGAATTGCATGTTGATACATAGGTATGCTTTCATACAATAGCATTCTTAATATCGTGAATCATTTCACACCAAGATAATGACTGATACGATCCAGATAATAGATTTCAAAGCATGCGGATTCTTTTTTTTTTTTACTTCGCATGATGCGGACCACAGCTCCCCACAATCGTGCGCATCCCGCCAAAAATTAGTCCGCATCGCAAACGAAAAAAACGAAACGGCAACACAGCCCCGTACTCGCTCAGCTGCCACCCTCACCCCACCCTCAACTTTTGGTTGCTAGATACCGCTCTCTAGACGAATTGTACAGAAAACGGTGACATTACTTCCTTAGCAGATTATACCATGTCATTTCTCATATGTTTACACACACACACACATACACACACACATACACACACACATATATAAACACATACACCCTAGCCTAAGTCAGGTACCTACTTACCGACCGGTCCCTAGGGGATGATGAACATTTGGGTTGGCTGTGGGCCGACTGCCGTGCCCAGGATTCGAACCCGGATAGGTCCCGTGCGAGAATCATAGCGACGCTAACCACTGAACCATGGAGGCCCGTGTGTGTGTGTGTGTGTGTGTGGTTAAGGTACAAATCTCAAGCGTCTCTGGCTGTACGTCAATGAGGAAGGAGCTGCGGCCAGCCGATGGCGCCTCAGACTCTGCTTAATGTGAAAAATCACGCTATTTTATGGAGGTTGCCCCAAAACCTTAGGTGTACTTTTCTATTTACGTTTAGCGTGTCAGCCATTATAATATGATTTTAGTGTAATGTACAGAGGGAATTGATAATGAGGAAAGACCGACAGGGAAAACTCAGACATGACGCATTAAAACTAACACCTCCAGCTGAGCAGTGTTCCCAGAACCCCTACCGTACGCCCCCGTCCGCCCTGTCTACGGTGGTACAAACATTTTGTGGACATGACCGAGTCCTTATCTTTACCGCTTGTACACTGGCCGCTTGTTGTCCCCTTATATTGTGGCTGCTTGTTGTGCCCTCTCCCCATATTGTGGCAGCTTGTTGTGGTCCCCTGATATTGTGGTAGCTTGTTGCCCCCCCCCCCCACCGATATTGTGGCCGCTTGTAGGAGTCAACTGATATTATGGCGGTTTGTAGTGGTTCTATTTACTGTATGCCTCATTACCGTGAGTCTCCTTACATTTTGGCTGCTTGCAGTGTTCCCTCTGAAGCTATGGCTGTTGTCGAGGTACTCAAAATGTAGCTGCTTGTCGTCGTCCTCAAACCGAGTCTACTTTTAATGGTCCTAAAACTGCAGTTCCTTGTCGTGATCCCGAAAGTGAGACCACTTTTCGTGGACCTCAAACTGGGGCTGGTTGCAGTCCGTAATCTGTTGAAGTTTGTCGTCGTCCTTAAACTAAGGCTGCTTGTCGTTGCCTTCGAACTAAGGCTACTTGTCGTTGCCTTCGAACTAAGGCTGCTTGTCGTTGCCTTCGAACTGCTTGTCATTGCCTTCGAACTAAGACTGCTTGTCGTTACCTTCGAACTAAGGCTGCTTGTCGTTGCCTTCGAACTAAGGCTGCTTGTCGTTGCCTTCGAACTAAGGCTGCTTGTCGTTGCCTTCCAACTAAGGCTGCTTGTCGTTGCCTTCGAACTAAGGCTGCTTGTCGTTGCCTTCGAACTAAGGCTACTTGTCGTTGCCTTCGAACTAAGGCTGCTTGTCGTGGTCCTCAAACTGTAGCTGTTTTTTGAGATCCTCAGATTGTGGCTGCTTGTCGTGAGCCTTAAACTAAAGCTGACTGTTGCTGTCTTTAAACTTACGCTACTTTTAGTGGTCCTCAAAGTGAGGGTGCTTGTGCTGGACCTCAGAATGAGGTTGTTGTGTCGGTCCTCAAACTGAAGCTGCTTGTCGTGATTATTAAGCTGTGGATGCTCGTCTTGGTCCTCAGTTGAGTCGGGTGAAGCTGTAGGATAATGGTGGGGGTACAGTTGGGTGGAGTGTAGCTAACCTGCAGAAAGAAAATCATCGTTTGTTATATAATTGGAACTATGTAAATTGTCGGGAACATAGACAGTTCTCCTCGTACACATCTTTAGTAGAGATAATCTGAGACTATTGTCAACCATCACAAGCTTTATTGCTGCGAAGAAAAATTAGTTTTGTTGTTCTCTTTTGTATTCGTTTAAGCACTCTTAGTCTTTGATTAAGCCTGATCAGCAAGAGTGTACAAGTGTGCTACATGAGATCCATCCAGGGCATTGTAGAGAGTAAGTATTGTGTCTCGTTTTACAGTTTACATTTCTAGCTATCAAAATTAACATTCTGTTTATTCTAATGATATGCAGCTTAGCATTTCCTTGTGTACTTTAGATATTTACTGATTATCAGTGTAAGGACTTTCTTTTCCTGTGCTTCTAATGATGGTTGACTTGAAAATCTATAATCGTCTTGAATATTTTCATCAGCAAAATAGAGTATGTTCCATTTGTGAACTTCGACCTCCATGCCTCTGCCCGACCGCTGCATTGATTTGGTGTGAATCTCCTTGAATCATAAGACATATCTGCTGTGTTTCGGCTTTATTTCCAAATTTCGTATCGTGTTGGCAAATTACGAAATTTTGTTGGTGATTTATCTTCTCCAGATTATATTTCGGTGAAATATCTTCCAGCCATTCGGCACTTTTCCTTCCCGCAACGAATTCTTGAAAAAATTAGCGACCGGAAAGGATGTTATTCGAGGGGAAAGGTAGAAAAGGATGCTTGGGAGGGTGGGGCAGGAGTGGGGACGGAAGGAAACAACAGGAGGGAGCGGCGGAGGGAAAGGACGGGAGGGAGGAGCAAGAGGAAGGAAGGAAAGGGTAAAGCCAGAGGGAGATGCAGGAAGGAAGGCAAATGGCTTGGAAGGTGGGCCGGAGGAAGGGGTAGGAGGGAAGGAAAGAACAGAGGGACAAGAGGGAGAGACAAGGATTAAGAGCTGGGAAAGGATGAAGGGATAGGAGGGAGGAGCCGGAGGAAGGGGCGAGAGGAGGGGGCAAGAGAACATGATGTACAGGAGAAATCCAGGGAACAGAAGAACTGATAATCTATGATGAGGTTGGCATAGAGGACAACATGAGTATCTTGAATTCTTAATGTATTAGACGGAAGGCAGAAGGCCGCTCCCCACCCGCCACTCCCTTCAGTGTATCAACCGGCAGAAAATAGCCATGAAGGAAATTTTGAAGGAAAATAAAAAAAAAACGCGATTTGATCTAATATTGCAGCCCCTTGATGCTTTGGGGAAGGAGGAAGTGTAATCGCTACTTAGTAAAGAAAATAGAAATGTTAAAGTTTGTGCATGTTATGTCATCGTCTTTTAATAAGGTAATTGACTGATGATTAATACCATTAGGGCATTGGTCTAGCAACGAGAGAGAGAGAAAAAGAAAAAAAAAGAGAGGAATGGGTGAGGGAGGGAGAGAGGGAAACAGGAACACTTATTTTCTTTTCAATCAAGAGAAATGCACAGAGCATCTGATGACATTATGATCCCTGTTTCCAAGCATTTCACCAACCTTACATAATTTGATAAAGCATCTGCCTGAGTTTGGTTCTGGGATCATTTGTCTTAAAATTGACCTTCATTTAAACTGATCCTGGATACCTGAGAAGGACTCCTAATTAATGCTGTGGTTATCAAAATTCATAATTATTGTTCCTTCGTACAAAATAAGAGAGTTTTCTTCACGTTACTCGAAGGATCTATATACAACTACAACAGTCACTTAAAGCGACTGATATAAAGTAAGTTTTAACCGTCTACATCAGTTGTAGCTTGGTTGTATTGTAGATTTTCCCTCAAACAGAGCATAACCGTGCCATCCGTCGTGTGCAATCTATGCTGAAAACATTGTATCCCGGTACTGCTTATTCTGCTGATGAATAAAGATGTGTGGTATGGATTCAGGTTGTTGTTACTGCTATGATATCAGGATTTACTGTTAAAGCGTATGATGTGCGTTCACTCTGTTGTAACTTCAGATTCCTCGGGTTTGTGTAAAAATCTTTCCTGTTACCGTAGCGAAAGGCGTCTTGCCCGTGCCCTAAATTCCTAAGATCAGAACTCATTTGCAATGATGCCAGGGGTCAGGTCGGCTCCACCTGGCATAATCCGGTGGCACATATATCCTTAATTGACGCAAGTGACAGCCATCCTCTTTCTTCAGCATGACATGTTTATCTGTCAGCCATCCTTACTATGTTATCCCAGAAGTGTCTATAGTGTACCTCTCTGTTCCTGCAGACAACCTCGACTCTGCCACAAACACATAACTTTCGATTAAGAAAAGACATCACGGATGTAACCCCACAACCACATCATTTCCACAACAGTCCTTAAATTTTCTAAATCTAAAGAGTGTCATATACCTTGCTGGGATCTCCTCCCGTCTACCTATAGATGTGATCGTTCCTGCCCGTGCAACAGTTACACTGTCATCTGCAGTGTACCCTAGACACCATGTGTCAAGTCTTCCAGCTTGGCCTCTGGGTAACTGAGCCTCTTGCTAGTCCTGCTTCTGCTACATAACTCGATGTCTGAATGTTTGGCTAAAGATTCCCCGACTAGAGTATGGACGGAGGGCCAATTAGTAGGGACAGGTGGAAGGAACAGGAGAAACACCAAGGAGAAGAAAAGGGAAGGACAGGAAAGAGAATGGAAGAAGAGATAAAAGGGAGACAGAGGGAAAGGATAAGAGGGAGAAGCAGGGTGGAAGAGGCAAGAGAAAAGGATGGGAGGAAGGGGTAGGAGGGAGGAATAGGATGGGATAGTAGGAGGGAGTTTCAAGAGTGATATAAAGAAGGAAGGGGCAGAGGTATAAGGAGACGAGAGGGTTAGGGAGAGGCCGGGGAGGTAACATGCGAGAGCCGTAGGCCAGTGGGCAAAAATCACGATCAGTGACCACACGATTCCCCCGGCCAGCCACACGTACCTAGCCACTTGCCCGCACCCAGTCAAGCCCATGAGCAAGACAGCGTGACCCTTGGGCGTGACAGCGTGACCTTTGATCTAATTCTCAAGGGTCAGACCAAGAATCACGAAACCACACTCAGGATCGTACTGTCGTCTTTAGCAGTCGACGACATCACCAGGTCAGCGAAAACCATTAGTCCCAGAATCTCCCACAGTCACCCAGACCACAGTAATGATTCAGTCAGCTACAGGCGATAGGGACCACACGTGACAGCCATGGAAAAGACTGGGACCCTCTTGGGGCCGTGAACGCTTCCTCTTGAGAAACTTACACTCTTCAGTTTCTGTGCCTCGCCTTCCCTCCCCTCCCCACCACCCTTCCACATCCTGCCGAAAGCTTGGTGATGTGACCTTTTGTCCTCCGTCAGGTTTCGCAAGCCCAACCCATACAAGACCATGTGTGTAGAGTCATTCAAAAAGCATATCCATTTTGCCGGTTTACTGTCGCCATAACACCTGCACGGGTTATACATTGATTCCGTCCTGCCCTTAAAAGAACTTATGTTTGCAGTACATCTGTGGGCCTTAACTTCAACCCCATGTTAATGACGGTCGTAGGACCATCACAACACGTTAACAACTGTCGTAAGCATATCTCATCATCTTAACGACTGTCGTACGACTATCTCAACATGTCAACGATGGTAGTAAGACAATTTCATTATGTTAATAATGGTCGTAAGACTATCACAACGTGTTAACGATGGTTACGAGACTATCACATGTTAATGACTCTCGTAACACTATCTCAACATGTTAAAGACGGTCGTAAGACTGTCTAAACAGATGGTTTTAACGTTATGGATAGACTGCGTGGTCTGTGGCCGCCCCTCACACTCCCAGACCACCAAGTGGCTTCATAAGCGCTGCTGCCTCCCTGAGAGATATCCTGGCTATGGCGAGCGAACTACTTCTGAAGTGACAGACAGCGAAGCTAAGTGGCACTCGGGCTGCAGAGGGTGTGTGTATGTGTGTGTGTGTGTGTGTGCGGCGGAGGAGGAGGGAAGGGTGTGTTTACAGCGGAGGACGGGAGGGTGAGTGTGTGGTAGTTTGGTCGATGGTGAGGATATTCCCCAACCGGATGACGTGACAGCCCCGTCCTCCCACAGCCACCTGACTGCACGAGGGAAACACTCAGTCACATATGAAAATATATGTTTCAACACAAATCCATCCCAACGTATATACTCACAGACACGAAGAGACAGCCACACATGTACGAGTAGAGACATGGTACATATATACAAGGCTAAAAGACGGGTCGATACAAGTGTAACACTCTTCCCCGTCACTCGCAAATAGTGATCACACACACAGGCAGGAAAATGGAAGAAGCTATCTCGATGGATGGAAGATTGATTCGGTGGAAGGGAACAAAGGACACAATTTAGAGGAGCCTTCTCCAAATGGGTTGGAGTCACCATTGGCGTACCGCAGGGGGCTTTTCCGAGACCATTGCTTCTCTTGATCTATGTAAACGACTTGCCAGAAAGATTGGACTCTGAGAAAATATGTTTACAGACGATGCCAAAGTCATAAGGAAAAAGTGAAGAGTATTGCATCAATTTACAAGGGCTTTTAGGCTGACTCTAAAGATGATCTGCCACATGGTTGATGAAATTCAACCCAAGTAAATATAAAGTAATGAGGATGGGTCATACCTAGGGAAGACGTCAATATGGAGATGATCGAGTGGAAGATAAGCTGCAGGAATCTCATCCTGAGAGACACTTGGAAGTAGACATCATCCCCTACCTGTCGCCAGAGCCCTTTGTTAGGAGAATGGTGGAGACAAACTGTCTTATGGCAACATTTAGACTGGCATTCAAGTATATGGATAAGGAGATATTAGCCAAACTGTTCTCGTCCTGCATTAGGCCAAAACTTGGATATTCTTCTCGAGTTTGGTCACCGTACCTAAGGAAGCACGAAGAACTGATAGAGAAGGTGCAGAGGAGAAAAACAAAGATGGTGCCAGAATTACGAAAGCCATACTACAGGAAAAAGTTAGGGGCATGAGATTTGTTCACCGTGGAAGAAAGAAAAGTAACGAATAACCTGTTCACAACCTTTAAGTTTTTAAACCTGATAGAAGATGTCAACAATGAACTTAAAATCAAGTGAACTATTTACAAGTTAGGATATTACTTCAGGATTTTAAATGTCTCAGGAAGACCATTGTAATGGGTTTAAAATTCCCACATGCCTCGCAACGTTCAGTAAGAATTATCACTGAATTCACACACTGTACAACACTCGAGAACACAATATGAGGGATGGATTAGGGGTCTCCCGTGGCGGTCCGCAGGGTTCAATCCCAAGATCACTGCTGTTCTTGAACTATGTAAATGACTTGACTAAAAGATTGGAATCCTGCCTGAATGTTTCCGGGTGACGTAGTGGTCATGACAAACTCCAAAGCTGGGATGGTACATGGTTGATGAAATTATCCCTAGTAAGTGTAAAGTCAAGAGGATTGGACACGGTTAGAGAAGGCGTCGATATGAATATTATCGAGCAGGAAATAAGCTGTGGGAATCTGTTTGTGTGTGGGACTTGAGAGAGTCGACTTCTACCCTACCTGTAGCCAGATCCCCCGACCTTAGGAAAACAGGAGACACAAACTGTCTGCTGACGAATGATGGAACTGCGTTTAAGTACGTAGATAAAGAAACATATACAGCAAATTATTCACCTCCTGTATTAGGCCAAAACTAAGATATGCTTCTCATGCTTGATCACCCAGCTCAAGGAGCCAATCCTGAAGGTCCAGCGGAGGGCAACAACGATAGCACTGGATTTAAGAGAGCTGAGTTACAGAGAAAGGTTTAAGACCATAAATTTACCCACCATAGAAGAAAGAAGAGACAGGGTCGACTTGATCACAACTTTCATGCTTTCAGATTATTATGGCGTCATCAGTGAACAGTTCTTTGGAAGACGGGAAGACAAAAGACTAACAGAAAACACGGCATGAAATCAAGCGAAAAATTTGCTAAGAAAGATGTCAAGAAGAACTTTTAAAGTATAAGAGTGGTGGATGAATGGAATAGACAGTGATGAAGTTATGAATAAGGACAGCATACGGGAGTGTAAAAAGTGCATGATGGTAAAGAATGTTCAAGAGATGGGGGCCCACGGGTGTAAAATTCCCTCCTCGTACACTACAAATAGGTAATTACACACACACACACACACACACACACCAACCTCCACCAACCAACGTCCGTCAGCACAGTCGTCCTGTACTAACCAGTCCTCCTACAGACAGACACTAGAACATTCCTAGCTACTGTGGTAAACGTCCTAAACAATCCATGAACAAGTAAATAGGTAAACAAGCAGATAGCTTAGGTTTTCCTCATTTATGTGTATGTCAACTAGTATATTACTATACCGTAATCAACAATGAAATACTCATCACTTAAATGTTCACCTTTGATTACATATTGATCGCTTAAATGGTCACTAATTTCATATTGTATGTCAGCCACAATATTACTGTAGGTCAACCAACACGTAACTTTTCTTCGTTTAATGTTCAGCCAATCACCACTAAATGTATAATGTATAAGCCAGAGAAATTCCTTTGTAAAACTCCCAGTACCATGTAGATGTGCATCACTCATGTGCTTACCCAAAGCGTAGAAGTATCCAGTCCCTCCTTGATCTTAAGCTCTTCGGTAATTAATTAATGAGTTACAATTATGAACCCCAAGTCTGTATTATCTCCACTGTAAATCTCCAGCGGAAAGGCTGCCCGAATTCAATAAACCGTTCTTTATTTATTCATTTATCTACACGCACGCACGCACATTGTAACTTAATCAGCGTGTAACTAGTCATCACTTACTGTTCAAATAACCATCACTAAATGTATAATGTACAAATCATAGTATTTACTCTGTAAAACTTCCTATATATCTGTCACTCTGGCTATGTAGATGTGCCTCACTCACGTGCATACCCAAAGCGTGGAAATATCCAGCCCCGCCTGGATCTTAAGCTCTTCCATGATTAGTTAACCAGTTACTATTATGACCTCCCACTTCTGTAATATCTCATCTGTG
>JAYMFT010025709.1:0-16229 GCA_038088735.1 Panulirus argus
TACTTAGGTATTGTAGTTATAATTTTTTTCATACATATTCGCCATTTCCCGCGTTAGCGAGATAGCGTCAAGAACAGAGAAATAAGCCTTAGAGAAAAAATCCTCATTTGGCCCCCTTCTCTGTTCCTTTTTTTTGGAGAAAAAAAATGGAGGGGAGTTACTTTTCCTTTGTTATGTAAATATGATGACAAAACGAAAGCAACTGTCTGCTGTTCCTCTTTATTTTTACCATTACAGCAAGAGATGGCCTACAGGGTGTATTCGCAGTAACGTAATACATTCTCCGAAGCTTTACATAAATCAATCAATGTGTGAAGTAAAAAAAATCGGTGTCCTGGCCAATCGTAGAAAGTAGGGTTTTAGAAATTGAAAGTAGGTTTTAGACAATGCATTGTTGTAGAAGACGACGCCGTGAGAAGGGGTCACCACAGTTGTCCCTTCCAGGAAACGGGCTTTTGTTGGGATGGAATACCCAATAATTTAGTCAGTTTCAGAAGAAAATGAGAATGCATTTGCATTAATTCTGGCAGCTCGTGCACCGGGATAGGCTTATTGTGAGGAGAACACTGATTCTTGCAGTTATGGAGGTACCGAATGCCGTGCGCGAGTGAAATGTCACCTTCTGCAAGGATATATTATGGGAGTACAATCTCACTTGAGAACTTCTCACTCGAAATGGATTCCTCCCAGTTAAATTGTAGCGCAGCTCTGAAGCTACATCAATCCCACGACATGGGGTCCCTGGGATAATAATAATAATAATAATGGTAATAATTAGGTGTAGCTGACGTAGCCCAGGGACTGGATCTATCAGGAGTTTCTTGACCTGTTAACTGCTTCTAATTGAGGAATTTGACCTTGACAGTAAGTCTGCTAATTTGTTGCATATTACTTTTACGTATTCCGGCGTGTTGTAAACCTAAAACCTGTTTACCAGTCTCAGGATGGATTCTAGGATTTTCAAAAGGGAAAAAGAATGACAGGACCTTTGGTCAGCTAACCTAACCTTGTACAAATCTGTTGTCTTTTAATGTATATGTATACTTTTAGTTACTGTAGTTTTACATATTATATTCTTTTACCTTATGTATGAGACTGAATGTGTATCATAACATGGTTCTGGATCCACAAAGTTTCAATTTGTATTATGTATTGCAAATTGACTAAATAATCAATAAACTAAATAAATATAACCTTTTCCCCTACCTAAGGATTTGACATAATGGCTTTAACTTGGAACATAACCCAAATCTAACCACATGACAACCTTAGGACCTACCCTAACCTAGGTGTAAACCCAAGAGCCTAAGCAAGAAACCTTAGTTAACTTTACCCTAACCTCAGACTTACCCCAAGGACCTTACCCATAAACCTAATGACCTATATTAATGTAGGATTTACCCTAGGAAACTTACTGAGGATTTAAATTAAGGGCCTTACCTAGTATTTTAACCAGGGACCATATTTTAAGACCTAACCTAAGAGCAACTTGGGATTTAACCAATGGGCAAAGTCTAACCAAGGACATGGCGGAAGGACCTAACACTGTACCTAAGCAGTACGTTACCTGTCGTAAACTTAGCTCAGCCCAGCTCTATCCGTTCTGGAGACTGGTAATATCATTGCCCTTTATATTCCAAACTGCAAGTAAATTTCTGTATCACACTTAGGTCATGAAAGAGCTAGCGACATCATATACAAACCCTAAGCGAACATGTAAAACAAAAGCATGAAACAACCAGCTAGAAATACGATTAAACGATACACTACTGAAATAATTTTACTATGAAAAATAGAGCAAAAAGCACAAATAAGCTATTTTCGTACGTACAGCTGGTAAAAACCTGGGCAATACTGGAAAGAACGAGGTGCATCGTTTCGTCTCGAGGAACAACGCAGAATGATTCAATTACTGTCATAGGTCCAATTTCCTAATGGCTCATTCACATTTACATCTTCAGTCCTGGGGAAGACGCAGGCTCATTTCTATAAACTCCGGCAAGGGACCTGTTGCTGGAGTTGGAAAGAAAACCAATCTTGTGGTTAATAGACTCGAGCATCCAGTCGGTTGATCCTATGTGGTTTGCTTCCCTGAAGGAAACTAAGAAATGTTCTCATAATTTGCAAGCCTGACTTCCAATCGTCTAACACAGCTATCACTTCTCCAACCTCACATTAGAACCTAATATTGTATATTATCTACTTCTCTCTTGCTCAGGTGGGTACATATCGCCTTAGGTTTTTCGAATTCCTTGGATATGTCTTCTTTGGTTAAAGCTGGATCCTCAAGCAAATTACAAGCTCTTGAGATGACATTGGGTTTCCGGGACAAGAAAAACAGCCGCTGTCCTGATTGTATTCTGACGGCCAATTGTAGCCAGTCTTTAACTCAAAGGCACGGTGACTGAAGATCTTATTATTTCTTACATCATCTAATAACCTGGAATACTCCTCTGGAAGACACACGTGGGAACACGGCTTCATTCGTGATCCCCGGACGACTCTTTGGTAGGTTGTTCAAAGTGTTTAAAGGGGAGAGGAGCTAGATAATCCTAACGTGATTTCAACTTGTACCAAGCCCTTTTGCACATGAAGACCTCCACCTTATCTGCAGAGAGTATGTAGGAAACCTGGAGTCGCCACTCCTGCATGGTTTGTCTGGGTATGATGTTTCCAGTTGGATCTAACCTAAGGAAAATGGACAAGTTGTGGGAAGGGTGAGTGCGGAATCCAACTCCCCTCTTGGGCACCCAATCCTGCACATCTTGTCTGTGGAGTGTCAATCAAACTTAAATGAGGCTGAGGCAAAGGGGTACAACTGAATCATAATGATGCTCTTGAGGACTCTGTGAGCAAGTAAATCAAAGCTCACATCTCCAATCTTTGTTTGCTGGTGGTTAAATAACTAGTGGAGAAATCTGTACATATTTTCTTCCCTTTTGGAAGAACACTCCAATACGGGGGCAAGACATTCTGCAGTAGTGATATCCTTGCTTGTTTATGGTCGCCATTCTGGAAAACTAATGATGGTTGACTCAAGGTTCTACAGAGAAGCCAGCGGAATCCCTGACTGGGAGGTCTGTTCTTGGCCTCGAAAGGACCAAGTGGTCTGTTGCCGATTGAATCCCTTTGTAACTTGAACCTATCTGTTTCTATTATGAATATCAAGCCTGGAGATGAGTGACTCAACTTTCCTATTTCGTCAACGGGCCCAACAAACCTAGTTTGTCCAATCATCGAGCAGAAAAGACTATACAAGGCATCTTTCTGCCATATAAGGATGGGTCTTCAAGCGCTTGACTCAGCTAAAGCAACCCTAGCAGTCGGCTAGGTTTTACAAGAATTTTGTTCTCGTGCACAGGCCATGGGTCTTGCACTATTAGTGAGGATCTGCTCCCTTGCAGCGCCATTCCATCTGTCCGTGGAGCAAATGTCGGTGTTCTCACTCCTAACAGAGCCCATGACCTAAGGGAATATGCTATTCAGGTTTATCAACAGACAATACTCGTATCTGTAGCAACAGTAAGTCACCTACTAGAGCACGTGTCATCCAGCTCATCCAAGCTGCATAAGAAAGGAGAGGGAATTCTCTGTGATATCCAGAGATTACTAGCGGATAACACAAATGGTTACCCCTGTAATCTACCATCGTGTTCCTGTAGGCAACTTGATCATGTTCCAACTGAAGGGGTTCTATTCTGGAAATAGGGCTACCCTACGGGGAAGGAATAAGGGCCTCAATTTGGCACCTAATCCTTCAGAAGACCTCTAAAAAGAAACCAGACTATATTCCAAATTGGGAAGATTTCGGGACAGACAGAAAGAAAAACGTTCCAGAAAAGTAACTGCAAAATGGTCCCCTGTACTGTAATCTTTAACAAGTCTCCCAAGTCATATTGTGGACCAAGGATATGAGACCAGATATCGAGGGGAAGGAAACCAAGAGACCAAATTCAAAGGGAGAAGAACATGATCCCAGCCCAAAAACTCACTAATGTGAGTTTCAGCTTAAGCAGGCTCATGTCTGGCCCTATTAAGATTAGTGTATGAGACGTGACCCAGTGAGGTCAAGGCCAGATCCCACGTGAAGCCCGAGAAGATAACATCTCAGCAACCACAGACAGGAGATCTTAACCATCATAATGATTAGGAGAGGAGTAAATGGCTCGTAATGGAATAAGAGTGAGGAAGACTCATGTTTGGATGTTTAAGTCCCTCTCCCACAGTTAAGGGCTAAAAATAAGCACCGTTGATTGAAACGAAGTGAAAAAATGTAAAAGATGAGCTAGATGGGCTGTGGGTACACGAAGATAAGAGAACAAGGAATGTTCTGTACACTCGTGACTGGAAGAGAGTGTGGGGGTTCATTGAACCCAGGTTATGCCTTCTCCACGCTCCCGGGGGTGCTAGCAATACTTATGGCACAAACAGGATGGCCCGTCTTACTGACAGAGGTGGGGTCAACGATTACCAGGATGGAGCCAGTTGGGCACTATTAGCCCTAACACAGAGACATGGGCCGTCAGTATCTTTGCTCACAGAATGAAACCTGCT
Source organism: Panulirus argus (assembly GCA_038088735.1). Taxonomy (NCBI): domain Eukaryota; kingdom Metazoa; phylum Arthropoda; class Malacostraca; order Decapoda; family Palinuridae; genus Panulirus; species Panulirus argus. The sequence continues at coordinate 4,555 of JAYMFT010025709.1, forward strand.
AAAGAGGACAGGAGTAATGAGCGATGTTCTCCCTCATATTAAGATGTGCATCAGTAGAAGTCCTATCCTAACACAGACAACGAGTTATCCTTTTTACTTATGAAGGTACCGGACAAAACATTTCGCGACACAAAAACTATTCCATTTACCTTACCCTACCTTTTTGCCTTAGGAGTCCCTTCTATAGAGCAAGAGAACTTCCCTGGTAGCTATCCCATTACAAAAATATCTGGGACAATGTGGTCATGTATAAACATCAAAAAGACAGATCATAGTAAGTCATGCTGATTTACAGGCGTGACAACATGAAATACCTCTGAGATAATCCTGATACGAAGTTTAAAGGTTTTACAATGTCTGACACTATCGAATAAACAAAACATGTAGAAACTGTGATCCAGTAACAACAATATCCACGGATCATCACACTGAAAGTGTTCTAAAACATAACGATCTTATTCCTGGTAAACGGCCAACACAATTACCATACCTTAGTAATCAACAGGTAAACTGCTATTATAATTATCAACAATCTTCAGGCACAAAAAAAATATCAAGAATAGAACTCCAGGTTAAGAAGGAAGTGTGGTGGCCAAGATTACCTGGGGCAGTAATAGCTTTTGATCATGCCACACTTCACTCTCTACCCACTAGTTTACTCTACATACTTCTTGCTCAGCATTCAACCAGCCTACATTTATAGCTACAACCACACCTGCGATAAGACATCACAACACTCTGCCTCCCCACCATCCTGGCTGTCAATCACAACACACCATCAACCACCCTCGACCACAACACAGCACAGCTCCTGGCCAACACAAAACTGACTCACACATTCCTCATCTCCCACATCACAACCTTCCGTGACATAGAAAACCTTCGACAAACAAGACATAACTCTTAATCACTCTAATACTAGAGAACCCTATGCTAACACAACCCTCAACCACCAGAACACAACTCTCAACCCACAAAACATAAAACAACCCTTGGCCACTACAATACAACCTTAAGCCAACAAAAAACACAATACAACACTTAACCACCAGAACGCAACACCTTAGCCACCAGAACACAAAACTTAGTCAACACAAAACAACCTTCTTTTACCACATCACGCAAATGAACTTCAGTCATAAAGGCACAACATAACCCGTAAAGGCTACAACCCTCTACAATTATCAGTCATTGTATCACAACCCTTAGCCACCACAATGCAGCACAAACCTTAGCCTTTACCTGTAAAAGAACCCTCTGTCATTACTATGCATCAAAACCTTTGGCCCTTACAACCAACGTGCACCAAGACACTTAAACACAACTTTCTGTTAACACAACAAAGCCTTTACCCATCACTACCCTTAACTACCAAAACACAACACAGCCTGAGCCACCATGGAACATCACTTGTCACCATAAGGAAAAACAACCCTCATATACAACAGAACCCTCAACAACCGCAATAAAACACATCACTCAACCAATACTACACAAAACAACACATCCCTCACCACTACAACTCAACCTTCAGCTATCACAAGATAATAGAACCCTCAGCCATCACAACACAACACAACCTCAGATGTCACAACATAACACAACTCTCAGCTACCACAACACAACACAATCCTAAGCCATCACAATACAACACAATCCTCAGCAATCACAACATAACATATTTTCAGCCATCACAACGCAACACAACCTCAGCTGTCACAACATAACACAACCCTCAGCCACCACAACACAATCCTCAGCCATCACAACAGAACCTCAGCTGTCACAACATAAAACAACACTCAGCCATCACAACACAACGCAATCCTCAGCAATCACAATATAACACATCCCTCAGACATCACAATACAACACAACCCTCAGCCATCACAACACAACACAACTTCAGCTGTCACAACATAACACAACCCTCAGCCACAACACAACACAACCCTCATGCCATCACAACACAACCTCAGCTGTCACAAAATAACACAACCCTCACCCACCACAATACAACACAATCTTCAGCTATCACAGCACACCGCAATCCTCTGCCATCACAACATAACACATTCCTCAGCCATCACAACACAACACAACCCTCAGCCATCACATCACAACACTACCTCAGCTGTTACAACATAACACAACCCTCAGCCACCACAACACAATACAATCCTCAGCCATCACATCACACAATCCTCAGCCATCACAACACAACACAATCACCAGCTGTCACATAACACAATCCTCAGCCATTACAACACAACATAATCTTTAGCCTTCACAACACAACAGAATCCCCAGCCATCATAGCACAACACATCCCTCCGCCATTACAACACAACACAACCCTCAACCATCACAACTCAATATTCAGCCACCACAACACAACGCAATCTTCAGCAATCACAACATAAAACATCTCTAAGCCATCACAATACAACACAACCCTCAGCCATCACAACAAAATACAATCTTCATCCATCACAACACAACACAACCCTCAGCCATCACAACATAACACATCCCTCAGCCATCACAACACAGGACAATCTTCAGCAACCACAACACAACACAATCCTCAGCCATCACAACTCAACACAATCTTCAGCCATCACAACACAACACAACACTCAGCCATCATAGCACAACACAATCCACAGCTATCACAACACAACTCTCAGCCATTACAATACAACACATCCCTCAGCAATCACAACATAACACAATCTTCAGCAATCACAACACAACACAATCCTTAGCCATCACAACATAACACAACCCTCAGCCATCACAACACAACCCTCAGTAATCACAACATCACATAATCCTCAGCCAACAAAACACAACACAATTTTCAGCCATCCAAGCATAACACAACCCTCAGCCATCACAACACATCTCTCAGCAATCACAACACAACACAATCCTCAGCAATCATGACACAACACAATCCTCAGCAATCATGACACAACACAATTCTCAGCCATCACAACATAACACAATCCTCAGCCATTACAACACAACCCTCATCCTCCATAATGTAACACAATCCTCAGCCATCACATCACAACACAACCCTCAGTCATTACAACATAACACAACCCTCAGTCATCACAACATAACACAATCCCCAGTCATCACAACACAACACAATCCTCAGCCATCACAACATAATGCATCCCTTAGCCATCACAACAGAACCCTCAGTCATCACAACATAACACAACCCTCTGTCACCATAACATAACACAACCCTCAGTCACCATAACATAACACAATCCTCAGTCATTACAACACAACACAATCCTCAGTCATCACAACACAACACAAAAATCCTCAGCCATCACAACATAACACATCCCTTAGCAATCACAACACAAACCTGTCATTGCAGCATAACACAACCCTCAGCCATCACAATACAACCCTCAGTCACTGCAACATAACACAACCCTCAGCTATCACAAGACAACCCTCAGTCATCGCAACATAACACAACCCTCAGCCTCCACAACATAACACAACCCTCAGCAATCACAACACAACACAATCCACAGCCTCCACAACATAACACAACCTCCAGCAATTACATCACAATCCTCAGCCTCCACAACATAATATAACCTTCAGCCATCATAACACAATCCTCAGCCTCCACAACACAACACAACTCTCCGCCATAACAACACAATCCTCAGCCTCCACAACATAATGCAACACTCAGCCACCACAACACAACACAATCCTCAGCCATCACAACACAACCCTCAGTCATGGCAACATAACACAATCCTCAGTCATGGCAACATAACACAATCCACAGTCATCACAACACAACACAATCCTTAGCAATCACAATATAACACATCCCTCAGCCATCACAACACAGCATAATCCTCAGCTATCACAGCATAACACAATCCTTAGCCATCACAACACAATGCAATCCTCAGCCATCACAGCATAACACAACCCTTAGCCATCACAACATAATACAATCTTTAGCCATCACAACACAACACAATCTTCAGCCGTCACAACACAACACAACACAATCCTCAGCCATCACAACATAATGCAATCCTCAGCCATCAAAACACAAAAAAAATCTTCAACTATCACAACACAAACAATCCTAAGCTATCACAACATAGCACATCACTCAGCCATCACCACACAGCACAATCCTCAGCCATCACAACATAAAACAATCCTCAGCCATCACAACACAGCACAATCCACAGCAATCACAACATAACACATCCCTCAGCCATCACAACACAACATAACCCTCAGCAATCACAACACACATCCCTCAGCCATCACAACACAACACAACCCTCAGCAATCACAATGCAACACAATCCTCAACCATCACAACACAACACAATCTTCAGCCATCCCAACACAACACAATCCTCAGCCATCACAACAAAACACAATCCTCAGCCATCACAACACAAAAAAATCTTCAACTATCACAACACAACACAATCCTAAGGCATCACAACATAGCACATCACCCAACCATCACAACACAACACAATCCTCAGTCATCACAAAGTTACACAATCATCAGCCATCACAACATAACACAATCCTCAGCCATTAAAACACAACACAATTCTCAGCCATCACAACATAACACAATCCTCAGCCATCACAACAGAACACAATCCTCAGCCATCACAACATAACACATCCCTCAGCCATCACAACACAACACAATCTTCAGCCAACATAACACAACACACCTATCAGCCAGCACAACACAACCCTTAACCATCACAACACAGCACAATCCTTTGCCAGCACAACAAATTCCTCAGCTATCACAACAAAATACAATTCTCAACAATCACAACACAAGAAAACCCTTAGCTATCATATCATAATTCATTCTTTAGGCACCACAACACATCACAACCCTCTATCATCATAACACAACACATCCCTTTGTTATCATAATTCATTTCATTCTTAAGCCACCAAAACACATTACATTCCTCAGGTAAAACAATACAAAGCATCCCTCATATCACAACACAACAAATCCCACAGCCATGAAGTTGCAATGCAAATATCAGCCACCATGACATAAACCTCAGCCATCACGACGCAACACATCCCTTAGCCACCAAAACTCAAGACTTCCCTCAGTCATCAGAACATACCACAACTCTCAGCTACAACAACACAATGCTACCTTGTCATCACAACATACCACAACCTCAGCTACCCAGCACTGTCCTCAGCCATCACAACATAACACACCCCTCAGGCATCAAAACACAACACAACCATCAGCCATTGCATCACAACATATCCCACAAGCATCAAAACACAACGTATCAAATCCCCTGGCCACTAAAATACAAAACAACCCTCATAACCACAACACAATTCATCCCTCAAGCATCACAACACAACACAATCCTCAGCCATAACAACATAATAAAACCATCAGCCACCACAACACAACTCATCCCTGAGGCTTCACAAAACAACACAACCCTCAACCACCAAAACTCATCTCATCGCAAGCCTAAATCATGAAAACAATGTAGCACACTGAGCCACCTATACAGAAAAAAAAAAAAATTGACATCACAATACAAGACCCTGAGCCAATACAACACAGCAAAACTTTGTCATCATGAAATAACACAACCCACACCCACCGCTATAGAGAACAACAATTAGCTTCAACAACAAATGCCACCTTCAGCTACAATGACACAACACAACCCTGTACCACTAGCCAAATGAAGATAGCCTGAAGATTCAGGGGAATTTAGAAAAAAATTATGGAGTGGTCAGAGACATGGCAAGCGGATTTCAACAAAGACAAACTAAAAGTAATGCACTGTTGTAACCAAACTGAACTCTTCACTTAAAAATAAGCTTTATGTGAAAAGAATGATAGACCTAAAATCATTCTATCCAAAAAAGTGCAAACTCTAAAGAGATCTAAATTTTAAAATAATACTTAGTTCTCACAACATGTGAAAATTTCTTCACTTCAGACCAGCTCCAATGACTAGTATTAGTGGTATAAAGATAACATAATGGGATCCAGTAAGAACATGGGAAAAAACTTTGCTTGCAGAGTGGTTGAACACAGGAATAAATGATCTGATGTATCAAGTGCAAAATCAGTTCATATCTTAAAATCAAGGCTGGAGAAATACTTCATTGACATTGTTATCACTAAATAATCCAGTTTATCACTCATCATTTAACCCTGTCTTTTTCAGTATCCAACCTCAGAACAGCTGCTGTTAGGCTGGTAAGGAGCTTTTCCCATCCACACTTTCTTATAAAACTTCCACTGCATTAAAGTTCTCCATATATGGTCTTTTTCCCATTCTTCTCTACTGGTAGTTGAGTCAGATGAAGGAGTGGGTGGGGAGATGCTTTTTCATTTATCATCATGATTCTACCTTTCTGGTAGACTAAGACAGCATATAACTTCACCATAGAATATCAGGTCCATGTACTCTTGTGAAAAAAAAAAAAATGTATTTATAATATTTCATTCTACTATACTTGATCACCGCTTCCTATGACATTGAGGTAGTGCCAGGAAACAGACAAAGAAAGACACATCCACTTATATACACATATATATATATACATACACACACATATACGCACAATAGATACATATACATATCAATACACACACACACATATATATATATTTTTTTCATACATATTCGCCTTTTCCCGTGTTAGCAAGGCAGCGTTGAGAACAGAGGACTGAGCCTCAGAGGGAAAATCCTCACTTGGCCCCTTCTCTGTTCCTTTTTTGGAAAAGCAGAAACTAGAGTTTAGGATTTCCAGCCCCCCGCTCCCTCCCCTTTTAGTCGCCTTCAACACGCAGGGAATACGTGGGAAGTATTCTTTCTCCCCTATCCCCAGGGATATATATATATATATCATCACGTTGAATTTGATGCATGAACTTTGTCTAAAAATGTTAAAGGCGTTTAACTCTTTATGATGACATTTGACCCATGACTCTGTATGTGAAAGTGACGTATGTCTGTGTATCATATATGCTAATTCTCGGACAACCTGGAGGTATTGTAACGACTGACGACACAGCCGGATGTTTTGCGACTGTGTCCTCTTTCCCTGAACAAATGCGCTCGCCTGGATTTCCGGCATCTGGCGCGCAGTGTGCATGCTTCCAGTAAACAGAGAGACACTTTTCCTGGGACGCGAGGGCGGTTTAACAGAGCGTGGCTATAAAGGAGGAAGAAGAGCTAAAGCTCTGTGACCGCTTCAGCTTAAAATGTACGTTGATTAGCGTGAGATAATTATGTAAACTATGAATGATAGACACTGGAAAAAACACACTCAGCACAGCTCTCAAGGAAAGCTGACTTCATAATCCTTACATGACAGTTGGAATCCAGGTTAGGCAAAGGTAAAGTTATGCATTTTGGTGCCAAATTTATGAAACATGAGTGTAAAATGTTTGGTAAGCCTTTTGTAGAACCCAAAGAAGTAAAAGATAATGAAGTGAATCGTAATCATGACCTCATATATGGCAAACAGTGCTTAGCTGCATACAATAAAATCAACAAGACATTGGGTTCCATAGATACAAATGCAAAGCACAAAACAAAGGATACTATACTGACCCTTTACAATGCTCTGATTAGACTTCATTTTGAGTGAGCAGCTCACTTCTAGATCACCAAACCTGATCAAAGTGTAATAGAAACGAGCGAATTCAAAGAAGAGCAACCAAACAAATTCCTTCACTCAGATATAGCCTCATGAGGAAAAATTCATAGACGAAAAATTTCTCTCATAAAAAACGCGAACTCCGAGGTGACTGACAGAAGTGTTCAAAACACTAAATACTTTCTACAACATAAAATTTCTCCACCTTAGACAGACTAGTTGACCAGAAATAATGGTATGAAGACGTTCATGGAAGGAGAGTAATAGCAGTGTTGGGAAAAGCTTTTTTCACATACTAAGTGGTGGAGCACTGAGGATGAACGACCCCCTGAAGTAGTAAATGCAAAAACTATAAGTACCTTTAAATCAAGGCTAGACAAATACTTCATTGACATCTCTTACCAGAAAGGAATTTTTATACTCATTACTTTTTTTCAAGATCCAGTCGCAGAGCAATTGTCATCAAACTGATATGGATCTTTTCCAGTCCACATCTTGCTATAAAATTTCCATGTCAGTATCGAACCACAATACCGCACAGTTTTTTCACATCTTTTTCCTGCCGGCAGTTGGGCCGGAGGGAGAGGTGGGTGGGGAGGTGCCTTCAGCTTTGCTGTAATGTTTCCACCACTTTCTTTTTTTCAGATGACCTCGTTATGGACCATCAGGCCTCCTGTTATCTGTACTCACATGTACTATTAATCACCACACTACAGTCACCCCCATATTGTAACCATAAAAAAGTCTAGATTCACACAACGGCCACACCACACCCACTACCACAAAAAGGCCACAGCACACCACACCCACACAACGGTCACACCACGAAAACATTCACACCCACATTATGGCCACACACAACTTCATCTGCACAACGGCCACACCATACCACATCCACACAATGGCCACACCACATCACACGCACACAACGGCCACAGAACACCACACCCAAACACCACACCACGGCCACAAGACAGCCACACAACATCCTACTCACACAATGGTCACACCACAACACATCCACATAACGGCCACACTACACCACACCGACACAACGACCACACCACACCATACCCACATAACGGTCACACCACATCCCACCCACGCAACGGCCACACCACAATACAACCACACAACATCCACATCACACCACACCACACAACGCCACACCACACCACACCCACACAACGGCCACAACTCAATACACTTTCACAACGACCACACCGCACCACACCCACACAACTGCCACACCAAACTTCACCAACACAACGACCACACCACACAACACCCACACAACGGCCACAGCACAATACACTCACACAACGACCACACCATACCACATCCACACAATGCCCAGACCGCACCACACCCACATAACAGTTACACCACATGCAACCCACACTACGATCACACCACACCACACCCACACAACAGCCACACCACACCATACCCACACAACAGCAACACCACACCACACCAACACAACTGCTACACCACGATACATCCACAAAACGACCACACCACACCACACACACATAACGGCCACACCACACATCACCCACACAACGACCACGCCACAATACACCCACACAACGACCATATCACACCACACCCAAACAACGGCGATACCACACCACACCCACACAATGGCCACACCACACCATACCCACATAACGGTCACACCGCATCCCACCCACAGAACGACCACTTCCACCACACCCACACAACGGCCATACCACACCACATCCACACAAAGACCACATCACACCACACCCACACAACGGCCAAACTACACCGCACGCACACAACGACCACACCACACCACAACCACACAACGGCCACACCAAAAGACACCCACATAAAGGCCACACCATACCACAGCCACACAACGGCCACACAACAATACACCCACACAACGACCATATCACACCACACCCACACAACAGCCATACCACACCACACCCACACAACGGCCACACCACACCATACCCACATAATGGTCACACCACTCCACACCCAAACAACGGCCACACCACAATATACCCACACAACGACCACCAACAAACCACATCAACACAACAGCCACACGACAATACACCACACCCACACAACGGCCACACCACACCACACGCACACAACGGATACACCACACCACACCCACACAACGGCCACACCACAATACACCTACACAACGACCACATCACACCACACCCACACAACGGCTACACCACAACACACCCACACAACGGCCACACCACACCCACACAGACATAACAGTCACACCACATCACACCCACACAACGACCGTAACACACCCACACTATACCGACACAACAACCACACCACACCACACCCACATAACGTCCAAACCACACCACACCAACAAAACGGCCACACCACAAGAAACCCACACAACGATCACATCAAACCACACCCACACAAAGGCCACACCACACCACACCCACACAACGGCCACACCACGCCATACCTACACAACGGCCACACCACTGCCACACCCACACAACGGTCACACCACACCACATCCACACAACGAGCACACCACACCACACACAAACATAACGGCCACACCACACCACACCCAAAAAAGGGCCACACCATACCATACCCACACAACGGCCACACCATTGCCACACCTACATAACGGCCACGCCACACCACACCCACACACATAACCGTCACACCACATCCCACTTAACGGCCACACCACACAACACCCACATAACGGCCACAAAATACCACATCCACAAAATGGCCACACCACATCACACCCACACAACGGTCACACCACACATATACCCACACAACGGTCACACTACACCACATCCATACAATGGCCACGCCAAACCACACCCACACAACGGCCACACCACACACACCCACACAACGGCCAAACCACATGCACCCACACAACGGCCACACACACCACATCCATACAATGGCCACACCACACGACACCCACACAACGGCAACACCACACCACACCCACACAACGACCACACCACAATACACCCACACAACGATCACATCACACCACACCCACAAAATGGCCACACCACACCATACCCACACAATGGCCACACCACACCACACCACACTCACACAACGGCTACACCACACCAAATCCACAAAAAGGCCACACCACACCACACCCACACAACGGCCACACCACACACACTCACATAACGGCCACACCACACCATATCCATACAATGGCTACACCACAAAACACCCACACAACGGCCACACCTAACGCACCCACACAACGGCCACACCACACACACCCACAAAACGGCCACACCACACTACATTCATACAGTGGCCACACCACACTACACTCACACAACGGCCACACCACACACACCCACACAACGGCCACACACTACATCCATACAATGGCAACACCACACCTCACCCACACAACGGCCATACCACACCACACCCACACAACGGCCATACCACACCACACCCACACAACGGCCACACCACAATACACCCACACAACGACCATATCACACAACACCCACACAATGGCCACACCACACCACACACACACAATGGTCACAGAACACCACACCCACACAACGGCCACAACATACCTCATCCACACAATGGCCACACCACACCACACCCACACAACGGTCACACCACACACACCCACACAACGGTCACATCACACCACATCCATACAATGGTCACACCACACCACACCCACACAACGGTCACACCACACCACACCCACACAACGGCCACACCACGCCACACCCACACAATGATCACACCACACACACCCACACAACGGTCACACCACACCACATCCATACAATGGTCACACCACACCACACCCACACAACGGCCACACCACACCACACCCACACAACGGCCACACCACACCACACCCACACAACGGTCACACGACACACACCCACACAACGGCCACACCACACCAC
>JAYMFT010025720.1:0-16226 GCA_038088735.1 Panulirus argus
TTTTTTTTTTTTTTTTTTTTTTTTTTGACAGCACAGGCAACTGAATGCCATAATCAAGACTGCCTCATTAACATTATATATATCTTAGCCCAAACCAAGTACCCTTTTATCTACATGCTCTCAGATGATGATGAACTGGTGGGTTAACTGTGGACCAGCTGTTGCAGACTCGACCACAGGACAGCCCTTAATGCATCATTGTCAGGACCCATGAACAAGATGCTATAACCCTTACGTACATTGATGCAGCCCTTGTGTTGGATGGCCTGGTCTTTGACCTAATTTTGACCTGACGAGAGTTATGAATATTAGGGAAAATGGAGGAGTAAGTGATGTAAAAGACCTTCCACAGGAGATGAGAGTTCTAGAAATATACCAACATTAATTTGGTCAGCTGCTTGTGAATGCATGGATTGGCTTCTTGTTGAGAGACTGGGTGGTTCATGGTCTCTTATGGATTTGTTAAAATATATAGGCAATTGATGTAATACTCAATCATGGATGTGTTGAATATTTTAACTAGAATATTGAAAATAAAGATAAACTTTGCTTGGGAGGTTAGGTTTTCATGGGTTCTAATTTTTTTTTTTTTTTTTTACAAGTCTCGTGCATTAATGAACATAACATTTTCCCTGATATTCATCGCCATTACAATTATCTCCTTGATTAACATCTTGGAATGAAATATGATGCTGCAGTCATTGTTTGTAACTTATTTTATTCTTTAAACACATTGTAAAACAGACTTACTCCCTCCAGGGCTAGTTTTAATGCATAGCTATATTGATAAATTCGCAGAATAACTTTTGGAAATATAAAGAAAATGGTGGAGTAGTTGTTGGGAAGAAAGATGATTGAATAATTTTCTCAAAATAATTTCCCGTAGAAATTAGACAGTCTAGCACAATAAGCTCTTTCCTGGCTCTTGCATATGTTTCTTCTTGTATTTAGGACATATAAATCAAACTTTAAGAGCATCAGTCTTTCACATATATATGTCCTGTTGATAGAAAACTTTGTAGGACATTGTCACTCTTTCTGCCTCTGCATCTGCTGCCATATTCTTAATAGCATGAAAACTAATGAATGATATGTAATTGAAACTTCAAACATTAGCATCATGATTTTACAAGCTTCTTCAATTCTGTTTTCATAAATCACAGCTATCTAGATTACCTCATTATTTTAAGAATCGTGTGTAAAATCTAGAATTTGCATTGCTGTCTGGGTGGGCACACTCAAATCTGACAGTTCTGACAAGATTGTGAGCATTCAGATGGTAGGTAAGATTTTTTTTATGTTTTAGTGAATGTGTTGATGATTATTAAGTAATGCATTAGGAAGTAATCAACTGAAGAAAATTTTGTTGAAGATATGTTTGATAAATACAGTTTATCATTCAATGATCATAAGTAGTATGTTTTCAAGCAAAAGCAATGGTGAGCATTTGGAGCTAGGTAAACTTCTAACCCTTTCAGGTATTTCCTCATATTTATTCTGAATGTGTAGTTGATTATTAATTTGTGCATCAGGAAGGAAACTGCAGAAGATAATTGTGTTAAAAAGCTAAATGAAAAATACAATTTACCCAATTGTTCACCATTTCTAAGTTGAATGCTTTGAGCTGAAGACAATCATGAGCATTCTGTGGTAGGTAAGATTTTCAACCATATTTTGCTAAATATGTAGATGGTTATTAATTCTTGCATTAGGTAAAGATGATGATAGATAGCGATGATGAGCATGTGTGCCTGTATGTATATATGTGTGCATGCGGGGGGATGGGGTATTTTTCTTCGTCTGTTTCCTGGCGCTACCTCGCTGACGCGGGAAACAGTGATCAAGTATAATAAAAAAAAAAAATATAAGATAGCGATGATAATGCAGTGGTGATGGTTATGATGATTATGTAGTGATGGTGATGATATTATGGCAACGATGACGATGAGAGACTTGACTAGAAAAAATGAAGTGAAAATACAATTTTCTGTGTTATTCACTATTTACAGTATAAGTTGAATGTTTTGAACTGAAGGCAATTGCAGCATTCTGGTGCTATGTAAGATTTTTTTCTACATTTTCCTGAATATGTAGATAATCATTAATTCATGATTTAAGTAAGAATGTACTGAATCCAATTTTGTAGAAATATATGTGAAAAATACAAGTTATTGAAGATAATCATGAGTGTTCAGGAGCTAGGTAAGATTTCTCCAACATTTTTAAGAGTATGTACACGATAACTGATTCACGCATTATGGAAGAACTTAGCGAATAGGCTTTTGTTGAGAATGTATGTGAAGAATAAGATTTCTCATATATAATTCACTGATTACAAGTTGAATGTTTTGAATCAAATATGGTTGCTAGTGTTTGTTTGATAGTTGAATTTTTTCAGATGTTTTTAATGTTAGTTGATTATTCACTTAAGCAGTAATTAAGAACCTTTTGAAGAGAATTGTGTAAAAGAAAAAAAGAATTGAAAAATAGATTATTAATCTGTGCAGTAAGTAAGAACCTGTTGAAGAGAATTGTGTAAAAGAAAAAAAGAAAAATGCAATTTACCATGTCATTCACCATCCTATAGATTTAATGTTTCAAGCCAGAGGTATTTGCGAAGCTTCTGATCTGTATGGGTCCAAATCCTGGCAGCAGCATTTGGTTTACAGTCAGCCCAGTTGTCCTTCCTCCCTTTGGGGTTGGTTGATAAATTGGGTACTTGGCTTGGGCTAGGATATATATTTATGTCTATCCATATATCTAAATCTCTGATGCTCATTCCCTTTAGGAATTCCTACAATGCATGGCCATGGCAAAAGTCTCCATAAATGATGAAGTCCAGTACCACATCTTAACCTTCAGTACCTCACATATAACAGGCCATTGGCAGAGGGCAACTCTAGCACAGTGTTTTTAGAGACTCCTTCCTAATATTCCTACCGACTACATCTACAGATGTGTCTACCTAATGTTCCTGCCCAATGTTCCAAACTTCTACTCCTGCATAATACTCCCCTCTGTTCCTACCTAGTGCTTCAATCTATTGCTCCTACCATTTTGCCAGAAGGCAGGACTAGTGCATAGCACTCCCCACAGGAAAATCTAAAGTTAAGAAGAATGAGTTGTGTGAGTTAAATGTTGTAAAGTGTTACTTGTGACAAAGAGAAATTGTGTGCTTGTGGACTGAATGCCTATAGCCCATGTGTGGGTGAGGCAGAAAGGAAAGATTGCTACCTGTGTCAGAGGATTACAACTTGACAACCACCAAAATCCTGGCTCACTATGCAGCTGTCACTAACCCTTCCAATACCCAGGCAGGAAGTACCTGTAATGCAGCTCCCAGGTCAGTGGCTGCCTACCAGCTACTACCTACTTATGATATATTTATGTATATAGCATAAATGAGATGGCCTTGATTAGGGCATTAAGTTGCCTCAGGCAATTAGGGCCCGGCCTTGATGTGGACTTTTGTCCGTGACTGGAGCCTTTAAAAAAAAAAAAAAAAAATAGACAGGCAGAACTTTATTTATGAGAAAAAATGAACGGATAGCTGTATCAGAAATATAAACACTATTGCTATAGAAATTGTTTCTTTTATTTCAAAAATGGCTTCAATAGTGGGTGTGTACATATGGCATCAAGCAAAGGTGATGTATGTGCACTCTTTATAATGATGTGTGGGCGACTGAGATGCATGATATTTCTCCAGCTGTGGCCAGCAGCATCTCCTGAATCCTATGTGGGTGCATCCCAGAGGCAGGCCATTCAAACAATGGCATGAAAAATGAATGCAGCTATTGACACACACAATAGTTGTCTACATTCATGTCTGTTGATGTATACCACAGTTTAAGGGTTGATTATTATGATACTTTATAATGTATATTTTTTTTTTCAGACTTTGAATGGTATTGGATCTTAGATGGTAGCTCTCTGCTCTCACAACCTAGACAACACCTGTACCAGCCTGTGGACAGGTAAGGTTCATATGGTGGATATGCCATGGTATGTGTGTCTGGGTGATCACTTTTTGTCTTAAAAGTCTCTAGAGAAGTTAACCCCCCCTCACATGGCTGGTCCCAAGCTGCAGTAACAGAGCCAGAGAATGACAGTAATACTTTAAAGTAGACAAAGATTAATATTTTAATCATCAGTCATTAAGATAAATATGAGTTTATGATATAGATTCTTTTAGGGTTGAAATTGCGTTGTTTCAGGCAGTGAGTGATGTCATGCCGTAAGACCAAGTAAAAAAAAAGTAAGAATCTAGAATGGCTGGTGAAGAAAATAAATTTACTGAAGAATACTAGAAAATATTTCCATTTAAGAACAATCTTAAGAGAGATTCTGTTGTACACAGTGGTAGCACCAGGCCCACCTAGCAACAGGGCTATGCTCATGGAGATCTGTCACCCTAGTGACCCATTGTTGTACAAATAATTGAAACCCATGTCATAAGGGGGTTATGTTCCTGATGAAAAATTTTCATAATTTAACTGTTATATATGGACTATGCCTGAAACCGCTTGCCATCAATATGCCACATATCTTATCATGATTTAATATAGATGATATCTAATGAGAATTTACTAAGAAATCTACTGAAAAAGGTAGTTATATGGGCTTATGCTGCTGCTGGAGTTGGAACAGATGGAGTAAGGGTTAGGATAAGGTAGAAGGAGGTGCACTGGTCTTGCCTATGTCACCTCATGAAGTATCTGATTCAGTAATTGTTGCTAAGTCACACATAATGCTGATAAAATTTAATGGATACTTACCAAAGAACATAGTGAGAAGGGGCTTATGGTGCTGCTGAAGAAGGATTCATTGGAGTAAGGGTTACTGTTAAGTGGAAGGAGATGTATTAAGGTTGTTTATGTCACTATCTAAATTATCTGATTCAGCATTTGCTCCCATTTCATAGGTTATGTGGAGGAAATTTAAAAACATGGTGATAAGGGCTTCATATGCTGCTGGAGTGGGATGAAATGGAATGATTATCTGTCTTTATCACCCTTAATCTACTTCATCAACTGTTGCTAGATCACAGGGAATGCAGGTGTCACATAGTCCTTCTTAGTCCAGGAATTTTGTGAATGAAGCACTAGCAAGGGCTAGCTTACACTTAAAAATCTCCTTCAATATTCTCTCCAAGTAGAAGCATTAATCAGTCTTTTGTGACATTAAGCCTTGGAGGACTTTTCTCTCCTTCCTTTTAAATGTCCTAGCTGGTATTGGATTCCAATAAATGTTAGTCTCACCCACACTAAACATATGTGGAGGTGTGTGACCTCTGTCCTCAATGATTTTCTCCGCACCAGAAATAACTGGCAAAAGTAAGAAAACTGTTGCAAGAGCATGCATTGGATAACAATAATTCTGTTCACATGCTAACCACCAGTGGGTGGAATACAAATCCAGATATATTTTGCTGGTGCTTTTGGGATACAAATCAAAAATCATTTTGCTTTGACCTTATGAAATCTCTAATAACAAAAAGAATTACATCTTGAATGTTTTTCTATTGAAGGAAATCAGTATTTACATGGTGATTTAGAAAACATAAATTTTTGTAAATCTGTGAGGTATCATTGTTGTATTGGTGGTTTATACCCTACTCTTGAGTGTCACTATTGTGAAATGTCACTCTATGAATGGTTGCTAAGTAGGGCTCCCAGGTTTTAGAGATCAGTACATGACTAGAAATGTAATAGTCAGAAAAACCCACAGTGTACATTTGATGATATTCATTCTTGCAGAAAAAATTGTATAAACCAAATCAAATTTATGGTAAAAATAACGATGGTATTTTCACACTGGTAAAGGAAGAAGTGAAAATGCTCTTCTCTGCTAACCACCAGTGGGTGGAATACAAATTCAGGCATATTTTGCCAGTGCTTTTGAGATACAAATGAAAAATAATTTTACTTTGACAGTATGAAATATAAAAGAAAATTACATCTTGAATGTTTCTATATTGAAGGAAATTAGTATTTTCTTGGTAATTTAGAAAACATGAATTTTTGTAAACCTTTTGTTGCTCTGAGGTATCATTGACGTTTTGATGGTTTATCCTCACTTCTTAAGTGTCATTATTGTGAAACATCACTTGATGAATGGTTGCTAAGTAGGAAACCCAGATTTTAGAGATCAATACATAATTGGAAAATTAATAGTCAGAAAAACCCATGATGTACATTAATGATATTCATCCTTGAAGCATATAAACGAAAACAAATTTATTATAAAAACAACGATGGCATTTTCACTCTGGTTAAAGAAGAAGTGAGACATGCTTTTCTATGGGGCTGTAAATTTCTAATAATGGCTGATTTTAACTAATTAGAGATAGATTGGGGAGAATTATTCACGTGCATGTGGAGAATTATGGGGATTACATAATATTACCAAGAATGTTCATTGGAAAATTTCATTAATGCAGAAATAGAAAACATATGATACTGTAGTCGGAAAAAGTAATCTTGCAGTGATTGAATTTAATTACATAGTCCATTTGGAGAAAATAAAAAGTTCATATGGGACACCAGACCGCATGTTGGAGATTTAAGGTAGGTAAATATATTGAGTTGAACAGTTCCTGCAGGAATATTAAGGTTATGTAACTCCATATTGTAATAGGTTTTATGAAATCTGTAATGGTATGTTTATGTAAGTATCAAAGGTAGGTAGTGAAAAAAGTCAGAAAAGAAGATACATCATTAATAGGTGTTTAAAAGCTAAAGAAAATAGATACATTGAAAAGATATGGATAGTTCAATGCCTAAACTATATTTAATAGGTGTCAGTGAGAAGAGGAAAAAGTAAGATTATTAAGGAAGAACAGAAAAATTTAGAAAAAAGTAGCAAATGAATTGATATCCAGAATTGTTACGTGAGTTCTTCAAGAGCATATTGTCATATCATCTATGTTTTATCACTGACAGTCAAACAAAAAATAATCTGACAAGGATTCAGTAGGAAGTGTTGCCTTAGAAGAAGGGAAAATAAGTAAGAAACTAAGCTTGAGGATATATTCTTGGTAGTGGACTAATGAGGTGTAATGAATAAGAGGCCTTGAAAAGCAGTGAGATTGCTAGACAGTATAAGTAGACTCTTGAAGGCTTTAAATCAAGATGTGATTCATGGACATAATGAAATTTCTTAACAAATATCCAAGAACTGTGCAGACACATCTGATGCAAAACTTGAAATATTATTCAGAAAGTTGTTGCAAGAGGTATTTGTCTCTCTTGTTGAAGAGAACATATGTCATAATGCTATTGAAAATGTGGTGTTCTGTAAAGTTGTTTTGCTGCCAGTCATAGTAACTGCAGTGTCATATGAAATACTTTTATTTATTTGTTAACTGCAAAAATTTTTCTGACCCATTTTCTAGCATTTGGAGTATATCATTTCTGGTTATGGTGTCCTTCTTAGCTTACAGGGCCATTTCTTCAGTAGCACTGAATTGTATTAACTCTGCTTACTGAAATTGATTACGAAGGAGTATCTTTTATATCTTTTTTTTTCAAGGGCTAGTGAAAATGCTTCAGATTTTGCACAGCATTTAATTAAACTTTTCTCGCAGTCCTCAGAGAGCTCATCATTGATATAATGTTATACAAGATGATAATGTTTTCAATTTCTTACCACAAAAAAAAAATGTCAACCACATATCTGATATATTAAAAAAGATTTCAAATGCATTTTTTTCTTTTTCTTTACTAAGGCAAACTTTACAACCAGCACATACAATATTTGTGTCCTCTGCCTTTTTTGTTTTTTAAAACAGTGTTTTTGAGGCAATAGAAGATGTTTATTCAGCATTTCAGCCTTATCCATTCTTATTTGATGTGTAGTTTTCATATTTCAAATGTGTCGATAAGTAACGTCCTTTCAGAATGTAGTCTGTAAGAGCACATAGTTATTCTAGATTTATCAAGCAAACAGAGCTTCTTGTCAGTCTTACAGGGAAATATTCATTTGTCAATATTCCTTAAAAAATACAGCTCACATAATTCAACTTTGCCTTTCTTAACCCACACCATTCTTTGAAAAACATAGACAAAGGTATTGAATTATTTCACTAACAGCATTCTCCAGTACATTACTTAAGCTTACCTAAGAATGGAGTGAGGCCCTCCAGTCATTTCTTTACACCTTGTCAACACACAGATTTCTTCATTTGTGGCAGTGAATAGATAGTTACATACAAAACAAGAGGATTTAAGAAAATTATTCTCAGGAAATTTAGTATGTGCAAAGTTTTAACTTTCAGCCTCAGTAGGTTGGTTTCCCATATTTATATGAAGTGTTACCATTGTAAATGAATTGGTATAAATGAAGATTGTTTTTTCTGTTAAAGAGGGGTTTGGTTCCCACTCAGTAATGAAGTTCTCCTTTTCAAGAAGAGTTTGTATTAGCTGTAAATGCATTTGCTACTGACAGGGTAAGAAAGGAATTCAGAAGGTATAGATGGGTATTGCAGAACACTAGAAGGTATAAATGGGAATCAAAGAGCATTAGAAGGTACAGCAGGGTATCAAAGAACATTAGGAGGAATATATAGTTGTCAAAGAGCTTTTGAGGGTGAAGGTTATCAAAGAACTTCAGAGGGTATAAAAGAGTGTCAAAGAGCATTAGAAGGCATAGACTGGTATCAAGGAACATTAGATACAGAAGGGTATCAAAGAATATTCAAAGACAAGGATGGGTATTAAAGAACATTAGAAGATACACACTATGAATAGTATTGAATAAAAGTCATGAATAGTATACAGTACTTAATAATACTTTCTCTTTTTCTGCATAAGAGGTTGACACCAGGTGAATGCACAGAAGTGCAGGGTTGTGTGAGAAGAGGGAAGTGTTGGGTTAAGGTAGCGGTAGGGTCATGCATGGTAGAGAAGAGGGTTGCTAAGATGGGCTAACACGGGTACTGCAGTGGGCAATCAATACTCGGGGATTGAGCATGTTTGCTGGCAGGTGCACTGGAGGGGCTAGCATCACTGGGAACAGAGGAGGATACTTAGCAGGTGTACTAAGGGTGTTAGCATCACTGGGGACTGGGGATGATACCTGGCGAGTGTACTGTAGGTGCTAGCATTACTGGTGAGTGGGGAGGATACCTGGCTGTTGTACTGGAGATGCTAGCATCAATGGGGAGGGGAGGATAACTTGAGAAACTGTGTTAATGTTTGGTTGCTTTGCTGTGCTGTGTCTCTGTTTAGAATTATGTGTAGGCAGAAACACTTTATTTGATCTTCCTTCCAGTCTGTAAACTGCACTCCCTTCTTAGATTACTTGTTCATTGAGCATAAGGTAAAATCCAGCCTCATCATCATCAGCTCCTAGTTTAAGTTAGCTTCTTTCTGTTATACCTTATCCTCTTCTTCTGTGTCACCTCTACGAAAGCCAAGTGGCATTAACTCACTCACTGTTGGCTGTACCTGACAGATTTTGATCACCCATGTTAGCATTGGCTATGTACAAAACTAAATCCCTCCTTTTTATTTTTTATCCTAGGGGATAGATTACACCATACTCAGGTGAGGTATAGTACTTGCAGAAAGTTTGAGGAATGGGTATGAAAAAAGAAAAACTTTCATTTTCTTTATTTAAGTACTTAGTGTGGCTACCACGTGCCTTCAGAATAGCTTGTATGCATCAGTGCATAGAATCAGTAAGGTTTTAGCAGTAATTAAGGTCAGTTCCATTCAACCAGATATCTCTGATGGCTTCAAGAAGGCAAGGAATTGAATAGGTGTTCCTGTATTAAAGTTTAAGCTTCATGTGAGACCACAGCTCTTCGATGGGATTCAGGACTGGAGAATTCCCAGGCCATTGAAGGACGTTCACCTGCTTGTCTGACAACCATTTCATGACCTTCTTTGCTTTGTGACATGGTGTAGTCTTGCATAAAGAAGTTGCAGCTGTGGATCTCATAAAAATTCATTGTGTGGTCACGAAGAACTTAGATTTAGCAGTCTCCATTCATTGTGATGTTCTTGGAAAGCACATGAAATCCCCATGCCCTAACTCCCCACTGAAGCAACCCCAAATTATTGTGTGGGTTTTTGACAGTCATTTGCACATAACGGGGGTTAAGGGGATTCATGTGTGAGGGACGTCTCAACTTGCCACACCTCACTGCACCACACTGGAAAGTCAACTCATCACTCCATAGGATGCTTTTCCAGTCCTCAGCAGTGAAATGTTTATAGTTCCTTGCAAAACTGAGACAAGCAGCATGCATCTTGTGAGTCAGTAGGAGTTTTATGGTTGGGGAATGAAGAGGCAGGTTCAGGTGTTTCTGGCAGCACTCTTGAATGGTGTGTTCTGCAACACCTCCAAGGAGGGTGGGATAGGCTTGCCTCAATAGTCTTGCTGTGATGCATGGATTTATAAATACTTGCCTCTTGATAAGCTTGTCGGTAGTTGCTGAAGTTTTTCTGGGATGCCCTAGTACAGATTTACGTGGTGGAACTTCACCTTGTGGGATGTTCTTGGCTTTTGCAACAAGGCTGTATATGGCTGACTTTTTCACCCCCGTATGTTGACAGATCTCCTTCACCAACATTTTTGCTCCCTTAGGGCAAGAATGCAAGCCTGTTTTTGCTGGGTGAGGTTCTTGCGCCCCATTCTAAGGTATAGGTGGGCGAATGTGGACAAAAAGTAAATGAAACAAGAAAAGGGTCTTTGTTAATCCAGCAGCTCATAGCATGCATCCCCCTTTTTATAGCTTGTCCCTTGAGGCACTGATGTGCTCCTCAGTCTGCGGTGAGGGGATCACCAGGGAGAGTTGCCAAGTACTAATTAAGCGAGATCTGAGCATTTGGTAGGCTGATAGCCTCCGAAATTATGAGGACACCCAACCACACAACAAAAGGCCCATATTCCTCAAACTTTCCATGGGCACTTGATGTTATCAGAGTACCTCAGTTAATCACAGTAAGGAGGTGTGACTTGAAAGATGAAGAAATTTTAAAAGATTTTGGGAGAATATGTCTCTGATGATGATAAAAACACCTTTGATACCTTAGACAAGGATTGTAATGGTGATTCAGATGTCAACCAGCCCTCTTCATGAATTGAAGGTGATGATTTTATTAACTGATAATGAAAAAGTGTCTTTGTATTGGTTTTGACTTCACCAACTAATTCGGACTCTCAGGACCAGCAACTTAGTGTATACAGGGGATCTAAGAAAAATCTATAAGAGTAAAAGTATTATGTGTAAATAAGATGCCAAAAATAGAAATAAGTAAAACAATAGTTGTGACTTCCAAACTATGAGGATATTGATGAGTTGAGTGACTTGCCATAGGCTTTCCATGAGGCAGTATCAACACAAAGTGGCCTCTCAGTGATCATCTGGGTGCTACCTGCCTCCACAGTAAGGTTAGTCAGTTTTTTATATTGTTCATCAGTATTTCCCTCCCAAACTCCTTCTCATTGCTGCAAACATATTCATTATTGTGTTATAGTGCAGTATTTCATTTTATTGTACAATTTATTACTTTATAGTGGTGATGTTAATATTATATTTATTAAATGATGTACATAACATTGTAGAGCAATCATTTACAAACAAATGCATGTAGGAAAAGACATTGCAAGAACAAAACAGCATCACAAACTGAATATTATAAACATTTATCTACTAGTGGTAACACATATCTCAACAGTTTCGCTTTGTAATGGTGAAGTTGTTATAGTATTTACAGTTGATTCAAGTAGTACTGTAGAGCATTTATTTATCAACACATGCAAAAAAAAATGTAAAAAAGCATCAAAGATGGATAATTATCTTAATCAGTTATGCATTAGTGGTAGCAAACCTCAATAAACATGCTTTGTGACAATGGTATGTTTATTATATTTACTATTTAGCTTTTACAGTTTTGCATGTCAGTCATTTCTGAATGAATACTTGTAGAAAAAGTCAATGTAAGATGAAAAGAAGCATGAAAAACTGATATCATAAACATTTATGAGCTAACTAAAGTATGCATCATACAAACACATCTTTATGGTGAAATTATTGTGTATATAATATTGTGAACAATAATTGTTGTAGATAATATTATAGAACAATTTTAAACAAATTTATGAAGAAAAATAGTGTATGGCCAAAATCCTTCATAGATTGATTATTATTGTTGATATTGTTAGTTGAGGGATTGGGGGTAAATAGATAAGTAAATAAATGATGGTTAATTGAATTTAGACTGCCATTTGGCTGAAAATACACAGTTGAAGATGCAGTGCTGTTTAGCACTTCAAGGCTCATAAGTGACACAAAAAGTTACCCTTTATTTCACTGTAACTGATTTACTTCATGTCACAACTTTTTTTTTTTTTTTTTTTTTTTTTTTTTTTTTTTTGGGGGGGGTGGGCACTTGTTTTCATGATATATATATTTTAACTTATTTCCGGTTAAATCAGGACCCCTTTCTGAGAAGGGATCCTGGTGTTGCCCTAGAGCTCCTGCAGGTTCAAGGCTGTGCTACTTCAAGTATCAGGGAAATGTGTAACTCCATTTTAGTAAGTGGTTCTTCAAAGAGACTGTACTCCTTTTCATCAATAAACAATGATGAAACTTTACCAAAAGTGACTATTCATTTGCATTGCAATCAGAGGCTGGCAAAGTCTGGTAACACCCCAAAACATATTTATTTATCTATTTGTAAGTACTCCAGGACCAATATCTGTACAATAGTCCTGGTGGTACCCAGGATCTTTCTAAAAGCTCCTGCAGCCCAGGGTTGAGCTACTTCCAGTAGCAGGGAATATAGACTTCTTTGAGTTGAAAAGTTCTTTGACAGAACTCTACTCTTAATGATATAGCTTTGCCACAGCTGACATTTCAGTTGTGGTGTAACCTCGAGCAGGCAGAGTCCAGTAATACCCCCATACTTGGGATTTTCAGTGTCTGTATGAATCATGGTGAGGTGCTTGAGGGTTGGTGGAATGTATATATTGTGCCTCTGTATAAAGGCAAGGGTGACAAAAGTGAATGTTTGAACTACAGATATATATGTTTGTGTAGTGTACCTGATAAGTTGTATGGGAGAGTGGTGACTGAGAGGGTGAAGGCATGTACAGAGCATCAGATTAGGGAGGGAAAATGTGATTTCAGGAGTGGTAGTGGAGTGGGTGTATGGATCATCAGTTTGCTTTGAAGATTTTGTGTGAGAAATACTTAGAGAAAAAGAAGGATTTTATGTGGCATTATTGAATTTGGAGAAAGCATATGATATGGATGAGTGAAATGCCTGGTAAATGGCCCTGTGAATATATGGTGTGGGAGAAAAGCTGATGGAAGCAGTGAGAAGTTTTTGTCAAAGAATGTAAGGTGTGTGTGTGAGTAGGAAGAAAGGGGAATGGGTGGTTCCAGTTGAAGGATAGTATGCAGCAGGGGATGGGATAAGGAGGGAGTTAAATGCAAGGGCATTAGAGAGAGGAGTAAGTAATCTGTAGGGGTTGAGGGATTCTAGGAAGTGAGTCATTTGTTATTTGCTGATGACACAACACTGGTTTGAGTTTGGGAGAGTGTGTGAAAGGAGAAAGTTGAGAGTAAAGGTGAATAAAAGCAAGGTTATTTAGGTTTAGCAGGGCTGAGGGACATGTTAGTAGGGATGTGAGTTTGAGAAAATTTGGAAGTAAAGTGTTCAAGATACCTTGGAGTGGATTTGGCAGCAAATGGAACCATGGAAGCAGAAGTGAGTCATAGGGTGGGTGAGGAGGGAAGGTCCTGGAAGCAATGAGGAATGTGTGAAAAGTTAGGTCATTATCAGTTAGAGCGAAAACAAATATGTTTGAAGGTATAGTTGGCCCAATGATGTTCCATGGATGCAAGGTATGTGCTATAGATGAGGCTGTGCAGAGGAGGATGGATGGGTTCGAAATGAAATGTTTGAGGGCAATATGTATTTTGAGGTGGATGGATTGAATAAGTAATAAAGGAATAATGGAGAGGTGTGGTTGTAGGAAGAGTGTGGTTGTAAGAAGAGTGTGGTTGAGAGACCTGAAGTTGGTGTGCAGAATTGGTTTGGACATATTGAGAGTATAAGCAAGGAGAGGTTGACAAAGATAATATATTTGACAAAATTGGGGGAAACAAGAAGGGAGAGACCAAATTGGGGATGGAAGGAAGGAGTGAAAAAGATTTAAGTTATCAGGTCTTGAACATGCAGGTGGGTGAAAGGCGTGTGTAGAATAGAGTGAATTGGAATGATGTGGTATTCAGTGGTCAATGTGATGTCAATGGACTGAACCAGGGTTTGTGAAGTGGCTTGGGGTAACCATGGAAAGGTCTGTGGGTCCTGGTTGTGGATAGGGGGCTGTGGTTTCAATGCATTGCACATGACACCTAAAGAATGGATGTGAGCAAAAGCCTTTTCCTGGAGCTACCTAGCTAATGTGGGAAACAGTGGACAAGTATGAAAGAAAAGAAAGAAGACATATCTGAGCTGGAGATTTCAAAGTACACTACAAGGATTTGGTTAGGTTCTAACTGTGATGATCGTGATAGAGCTGAGGTATTTTCTTTTTCTCACCTTAACAATCTCGAACATTTAATTAAACACCGTACCTGAGTAACTGACAGTCACAACCACTGTTTTAACACACTTGACCTCCAAACCCTCCCACTATTCATTCATGCCCATATATACCCCCTTAGGGTCCTCATACCACAGTATTATTTCTGTTAATTCTAATTAGACTTGCCCATCCTCTATCTCCTTTGAACATGCCTGCTTTAGCACTTGGGAGGGTTCAAAGGTTATCCCTGTGCAACTTCTGCTTAGACTTTCTCTGGAATAGGTACTGTTTCTCTAGATGGAATGCCTTTTAGTGTGCTAAATGTATAGCAGAGGTTATCTTGGCTGGGAAGGTGTCCTAAATCCCATCTTCTTCCAAATCCTTTTCTCCTCATTTGTGGTATGATTGATTGCTCCTGCTCTGATACCTCTTGCATCAGTGACAGTGCATACCAGACCATGAACCCATTCCCTTTCCCTGAAACCTGTTCTGCTATTATTTCTACTTGGAATCATTGTAAAGCTGTTCTTCAAACAGCCAAGTGCACTTTCATAAAAAAGAAGTGTACAGACTTGTCTTTTGCTGATAAAATGTTTTGGTCGGTAACCAAAAGTATCTTCAACAACTTCTGTAATTCATCATTTGCTCCTTTTTCCTGACACGATCAATCTGTTGCTAACTCCAGTTGATAAAGCCAGTCTCTCTGTTACCTTGTATATCTCAAACTCAGCTTTGGAAGACTTAGATTATAATCCTTCATCCCCATCTCCTTCCACTGAACCTATGACATCTCCTATATTCTCCTCATGTAGGGTCTTCCAGGTATTCTGTCTCAGATTGCACACCTCCTTGGTTCTAGGGAGTGTGCCTCCGAGCTAGCATAAATCATTGCTTGTCTTTTCACCTCTGTCTAAAAACCCAGACTTTCCCTTCTGCTTGGAAGCATGCTTTGGTGTAGCCCATCCCTAAGAAAGGTGATTGCTTTAACCCCTCCAACTATTGTTCCATAGCTCTCACTTCTGCTATCTCCAAAGTCTTTGAAACTCTTGCCATCTCAGACACATAGAATCCAATTGCCTTCTTTCAGATCAGCAGTATGGATTTTGCAAAGGTAGGTCTAGTGATGATCTTTTGTCATATGTGACTCACCTTTGATCCTTCTCTCAAAGGGATTTGGTCAAACTTTTGTTATAGCTCTGAATGTCTCTGAAGCATTTGACAGAGTGTGGCTGAAGATCTTGCTTTCTAAACCATAGTCCTTTGGTTTCACTTTTTCTCTCCTTTCCAGTGCATAGTTTCTTCTGGCTGTTTTAACACATTAGTCATCATTGGACCAACTTTCCCTTCCTGTCCTATCATTAGTGGTGGTCCTTTTCTCATATTCTCTACTCTCTTTCCTTTCTCAATAGATGATCTCTATCTTGTACCTCTAAACCCATTGACTCTTATGCTAGTACTTACTCCATCTCACTTTTCCTACCCTCTTCCCCTTCATATTTCTTTTCCTTCTTGTCCTGATCTTATTTCCTTTCTCATTTTGGACCTATGCAGTATTTTGGAGTGGGGAAGCAGTAACCTTGTTAAATTTAATAGTGCTAAAATATAATTTCTCCCCATAGCTAAAAAAAAAAAATTTTTTTTTTTTTTTTTTTTTTTTTTTTTTTTTTTTTTTTTTATGT
>JAYMFT010025731.1:0-16226 GCA_038088735.1 Panulirus argus
TTTTTCATACATATTAGCCATTTCCCGCCTTAGCGAGGTAGCGTTAAGAATAGAGGACTGAGCATTAGAGGAAAAAATCCTCACTTGGCCCCCTTCTCTGTTCCTTCCAAAGACAGCGTTCTCTATATGTAGGTCGAACGCCACCGATTTCTGCCGCTGGCTACTCGTCGTCTATAAAGCAAAAGTTACTGAAGCATGACGTTATTTCCTCCGTTATTAACAGAACGAACCAAAGACAACGCAGGTAGAACCGCCGCTCCTTCTGTAGTTAGGTATTTCCACATTGCATGGTGCGGGGGAATTCTACGCTTTTGGGTGTTTTTGTATTTGTAAATATTCAACTACAATTTACCTGCTAAGCACGTGGAAGAGGCCAAATATATTAACACGCGAGGCTGCAACATATTCAATAAGTAATCACGATGACGGAGGAATCAATGCGGGTCGCCCGGGTATGCACGTACGTACGTATACGTGATGAACGTCGCTTTACTGCCCCGCCTGAATGCAATCGCGACGCCGGTGGCGGATCCGGTAGTACAACACGGTATTGACGTCGACAGACATACCTCCACGTATCCCTCACCCTGTCGATTGAAAAAAAAGAAAAGAAAAAAAAGACTGTCTAACCTCTCGTGTCTATTCATTTACCTGGTAGATTTTTTTCCCCATCTATCATAAGAGTGATTGATTTGCTGGTCTGTAGTAAAAAAAAGAGAAGTAGTTGTCTGACTTCTTTTTTCAATCGAATTTCTCTGGGTCAGAATGTGGTTCCCTTGGAGCACTCATACCAGACATCCTTTCCATAATGTGCGTATTTAGTGAAACAGTCAGCTGTACTAGAAGTATATATATGCCATACGTTATCTTCCAGTCTTTGTTTGAAATGAATATACGTATTAATGTTAAGATTTCTATCAACATCTCCGTTTCTATGCTCTGTTGCAGACCCCGAGGTGATGGTGCAGAGAGAGAGGGAGAGGGAGACAGAAAGCTCAGAAGATTTAGAGAGACGGTTGGTCCAGAAAGTTGAGATGGCCCAAGAAGTTTGGGGGTCCAAAAGGATGATGATGGCACCTTAGATCCAGCAACCAAAAGACTGAGGGCCCAGAAAAAAAGGTTGAAGGCCGAAAAAAAAGAAAAAAAATGAGTTGAGGTACAAGAAATGTTAGAGGCCCAAAAGGCTTCGGGTTCAGAAGGCTGAAGGCCCATATCTGGTTAAGAGTCCGGAAGATTCTCGCCCAAACAGCCTTGATGTCCAGAAATCTGAAGGCTTTTGAAGGCTGAAGACCCAAAAGTTTGAGGACCTAAGAGGTAGAAAGGCCAGACGTTTGGGGAACAACAATTTCTAGGTCCAGATGGGTGATGTCATACAAGACTGAGGGCCCAAATGTTTATGGGGGTCCAGAGGACTAAGACCCATAAGGAATAAGGACCTAGAAGCTTGAGGGTCCAAAAAGTCGAGAAGCCAGAAGCTTGAAGGTCCAAAAAACTGAAAACTCAGAAGCTTAAGGGTCCAAGAAATTGAGAACCCAGAGGCTCGAGGGTCCAGAAATTTAAGAGCCCAGAAACTTGAGGGTACAAAAAGTTGAGAACCCAGATGCTTGAGGGTTCAAAAAGTTGAGAACCCAGAAGCTCGAGGGTCCAAAAGGCTGAGAACCGAGAAGCTTGAGGGTCCAAAAGGCTGAGAACCCAGAAGCTTGAGGGTCAAGAAAGTTGAGAATCCACAAGCTTAAGAGTACAAAAAAGTTGAGGAACAAGAAAGTTGAACATCCAACAATGAATTCTTGGAAGTTCGTCCAGCTCGCTCTGGCCTTGACAGTGATGCTTGACGAAACAGGTGAGTCACTGAAACAGGTGGGTCACTGATACGGGTGGGTCACTGAAACAAGAGGATCACTGAAACAGGAAGGGTTACTGTTGAAGGTAAGCCACTTACACAGTTCCGTCACTGAAGCGGATGTCACGTCACAACTACAGGTGGGTAACTCTTACAGGTGATTACAGTCACGAGTGGTTCACTGAACGGGATATCACATTACTGGAACGTTTGAGTCACTGAAAACAAGTGAATAACGAAAGGCAACACAGATATCATTAATAAGCAGGTCAATTCATGTGGCTAGTTTAACTATGTGATCTTTAAAAACCGCAGACCCTATACGGCACACTCGCAGTCAACCGCCAAAGGCAAACCATACTGTATACGGAACATTAACTGTCATTGTTTATACCAGGAGAGTAAGATATGTATGAGAGTACGTAGGGAGGAGAATAAGAGGTTCACGATGACGATGGGTTAGCATGAAGGGTATGTGAAGTCACCATGGCTATTTAATCTGTTGAAAGACGGGATGACGTGGGAGGTAGTTTAAACGGCTTGCTGAGGGTAAGGTGGAGTGAGGGGGGTCGGGGGTTGGTAGGTGAAGCTATTGCTGTTTGTGGATAACATAGCTTTAATGGCAGAGTCCAGAGAGACGTTGGAGAACTGATGATAGAGTTTGGGAGAATGTGCGGAAAAAAGTAAGTTGAAGTTAACGTGAACAAAAGCAGGGCAGTGAGGAGCAACAGGGACTGAATTAAAACGAAATTAAGTGTGAGTTTGAATGTGGAGAACTTGGAAGATGTGGAGAACCTGGGGGATGTGGAGTGGACATGACAGCAGATGGAACCATGAGATCTAAAGTGAGTCATAAGGTGAAAAAGGAGGCAAAGGTCCTGGGTGCTAAGGAGGTTTCGAGAGGAGAGGTCATTGTTTGCAAGGTTGAAAATGGGTTTGTTTAATGATACAGGAGTCTCGAAGCCGTTGTATTGGATTAAAGATTGGACGTGATTGTTTAGGGAATGGAAGAGAATGGTTGTGCTGGAACTCTGGTGCTGAAATACCTGAAGACGATACGTGTCGTAAGATGGGTTCATCATGTCATAAATAACATTGTCAGTTAGGTGTGGTAGTGAGCATAGTCTGCCTGTGATAACTAACAAGGGTGTGCTGAAATAGTTCGGTATATAGAGAGGATAAGTGAAGAGAGACTGACAAAGAGGATACCTGTGCCGCAAGCAGAGGGAGCAAGGGGATAGATAGGGACAGAGGAGGAGATGGATGGATGGAGCAAAGGGTGCTTTGGGGTATCGGGGTCCGAACATTTAGAAAAGTGAGTGGCGTGCATTAGAACTGGAGCTATGTGGTAGCAGAGGTGGCGTGGTCGTAAGGCCTTGAACCAGGGGCATCAGTGTGGTTAAAGTTCTCCATTCTGGTGTGTAATACGCTTCCATATGATTTGCACTGCCGCGTCAAGAGCAATTAATCCAAACAAAGGTAAGAATTCTCAGGGCATGGGTGACTGTTGCTCTTCAGGAAGCCTTTTGTAAAATCTGATCGTTCTTCGTCCGATGTGATCTTGGGGAAATTATTCACAGATATTGGATGAACCAATTCCTCTTCAGTTAAGGAACCCTGCAATCATCGTAGATGAACTGTAAGGAAAGAGTAGTTAGACTTATAATTCCTCTGCTTCCTCCAGAGACGTTATGAATATTTGAGCGTAGACTCGCAGTGTTTGCCTGCGATCGCCCTCTCATGCACAGTAAAGGCGATGTCGTCCACGCGTTGAGCACCAGATCCTGAGCTACCCAGCAATGCACAGGCAGTTGCTGAGAATGTACCTGCAATGACTTCTTTGATAATCGTACACATGTAGACTGATTATTGAAATTTTTCTCTTGAACACGAAGAAACGACACTTGAGCACGACGGTAGGACCAATGAGCTCGACGGTACGACCCTTGAGCACGACGGACGGTACGACTCGAGTATGTTAGTCTCTCCTTTCACTTGACTCTTAAGGATGACCACCACACATCACCACACGCCACACAAATACCTCACACTATGCCCTACCACACACTTCCACACTACAACAGAGAACACACTACCACATTACATACTGCAAAACGCTACCACACACTACGCACCACAACACAAACACACTACCACACACTACACAGAGCAGGTAACGGACGGGATATCGAAGTAGTATAAATCATTCTTTGACGTAAACGACAAAGCTCAGCTTAATACATTTTCTATTTTTATAATTTCGGGAAAATGGTGACCTCAAATATCGCTACATTAAAGAGAGATATTTTAATATATGACAGTCTTAACCCTGGAAATTCTGGCTCGAGACTGACTTTTGACGTATATTTAATGGCGTCTTTATTGAATTTCTTTTTGTGTTCCTCTTGTAGATGGAAAAGAGTACTGTAATCATTAACGTCCTTCGTGATCCTACTTGTAATTACCGATTGGTACAGTACGGGGAGAGAGTTTAATACTAGTGGTAGGTTCCCCACATCTCTTAAACTTTCTCTGCTCTCATACAACTTTTTAAACTTCTGTGTGCTGTCCACGCACACAAAAATTCGTCGTTCAATTTATTCTGTTCATCCAACACTTTGATACTATGAATGCATTTCTTTATATCTTTTTTAAAACATTTATTTTTTCCTTGATTTCGTGTCATGTCCTCTGGTTACTGTCCCTTCATCTTTGGACTATTTGTTTATCACTTACGTCATAAGGTTGGTTGTAAAACTTTAAAAAAAAAAGTTTTAGCTATTTGATAACATATTAAGCCTAGCATGGACTGAGATGGTGGTCTAGATTTACAAGCCTCCGCTAATGATCCCCCAATTTGCTTGGTTCATACAATGCTAAAGGTGTTGATTTGTTCCCTCAAGTCTTTCCAGAATAACTGTCTTTTCAGCACAAAGGGAATTATTTTAAGTTTCTGAATTTACAGAATGAGGCAACACTCCTAACGTTCGATTCCAATACTTTGTCCCTCACAGCTTTTATGACTGTTCAGCTGCCACAGTGAAATATTATATTCAAGAGATATTTACAGATATATCGGTTGGTCTTTCTTCATGGCCCCAGGCAGAATATAACTAGACAAAATATTCTATGCAACTGTCTGGTCGCCTCAGTTCAGCCGGCAGACAGTAGTTGCCGGTAATTTACTGAGAAAAAATTTTCATTGTTACATTTACTCTCGCAACCCTCTATAGAAATTTCTCTCGTAAGTCTCTTCACTAGCATTATGTCAGTTTCTTAGAATATATTTTGATTAGATATACTTTACGTAAACCGTCATCTATAATCTAGTGACTGTGGCAACGGTCATCACATTCGATTTGAAATCTCTGGTCCTCCCACCCTCACTGCTATTTTTAGCTTTCAGTGTCCACCGTGAGCAACTGTATTTGATAATTGTTTCATTGAGGAGCCCTGCTTAACTACTGCTTTCCCTTACTTAGCCAGAGGTGATTTGGTTACCTTGGCGGCGTGCCGTTTGGCTGGCTTTGTGTATGTGTGTGTGCGTGTGACTACAGAGAGGAAGTTTCACACTCGTGGAGCCTCAGTTATTGAACTTTCTCGACTATCATACAACATTTCAAACTTCTATATGCTGTCGACATACGTGATTTCTTCATTCAAATCATTCCATACATACATTATTCTTCTTTTCATAATTATCGCCGTTTCCCGCGTTAGCGGAGTAGCGTCTGGAGCAGACGAAGAAAGGCTGCATTCTCTTACATCCATTTCTCTAGCTGTGATGTGTAATGCCCCGAAACCACAGCTCCCTATCCACATCCAGGCCCCAAAGACCTTTCCATGGTTTACCCCGGACGCTTCATATGCCCTGGTTCAGTCCACTGACGGCACGTCTACCCCAGTATACCACATCATTCCAATGTATTCCGTGCACGTCTTTCACCCTCCTGAATGTTCAGGCTCCAAACCCTCAAAATCTTTTTCACTCCATCCTTCCACCTCCAATTTGGTCTCCCGCTTCTCCCTGATCCCTCCACTTCTGACACATATGTATCCTCTTTGTCAACCTTTCCTCACTCATTCTCTCCATATGCCCAAACCAGTTCAAACACACCCTCTTCCGCTTTCTCTACCATACTCTTTCTTTTTATTACCACACATCTCTCTTACTCTTTCATTATTTACTTGATCTTTAGAGACATCAGTTCCGAGTCCCCGTCCACAACTGACAGAAACGCCATCCAGGCCCTAGACACAACGAGAGAGCGCGTCAGGGTTAGTGCCCCAATGAAGCAATAGACGCTTTAGAAAAAGAATGAATCCCGAATGACAGTGTTTCTTAACTCAGACGTCATGATAATCGGAAATGCTACAACTTGATAGTAAAACTTAAATCACGTGTTTTATGTCATATTCCGTCACATTATGACTCAGTAATTTAGATTAAAAAATCCTGTATGGAATGATTAGGCAATCATTTAGAGAAGTCGAAGAAAACAGATTGAGTCCGCATGGCTGTAACTTAGCTGTTCCCTCCTGAATTTGTCATGAGGCATCAAAATAGTAGATGGAATTCTTTAAAAAGCTTACAAGGGGCGCGTGTCGAGTATGGATTCGTGCTCAGACCAACTCAGTCTAATGTGTCCAAGATATCAAAAGTCAGGGCTAAGAGACTTGAACGACTTTCTCTTTTCTCTTTCTTTTTTTTTCCTTTGTCATCGAAGGGAATATGGTGAGATGGACACGAGGCTAGAATGAGAGAGAGAGAGAGAGTGAGATAGAGAGAGAAAAAAGACAAAGAGAGAGGAAGAAATAGCCCGACCTATAGACAGACGAGTATTGACAAAGACGATATAAAAAAAGAATTGATAGCTGTGTGCAAATAGGTGTTCATGGAATACCACATCCTTTCTAAGAACGGTTGGGTAAGTACACAATATTACTGCTGAGGCTGAGACATTTCAAAGGCTGGGACATTCCAAAGGCTGGGACATTCCAAAGGCTGGGACATCCCAAAGGCTGGGACGTTCCAAAGGCTGGGACATTCCAAAGGCTGGGACATTCTAAAGGCTGTAACTTTCCAGAGGCAGGGACATTCCAAAGGTAGGGACATTCCAAAGGCTGGGACATTCCAAAGGCTAGGACATTCAAAGGGCTGGGACATTCCAAGGGCCGGGACATTCCAAAGGCTGGGACATCCCAAAAGCTGGGACATTCCAAAGGCTGGTACATTCCAGAGGCAGGGACACTCCAAAGGCGCCTTTGGGGACACCCCAAAGGCTGGGACATCTCAAAGGCTGGGACATCCCAAAGGCTGGGACGTTCCAAAGGCTGGGACATTCTACGTGACACTCTTCCAAAACTTTAGGTATGAAATTCTAATATTCCTCCCACCGTTAGTGATTCCCTCGATGTGTATTTGGACTATCCCATGTGTTTTTAGTGTTGTTTACAGAGGCCGTTGTTGAGAGACAGACAGAGAGAGAGAGAGAGAGAGAGAGAGAGAGAGGGAACGTTATACAGCCACTGGTTGTGTAACAGTCGTTCAATAACGTAAACACATTGATCACACCCGCGAGACCAACAATACACAAGAGAAGAGGATACCTCGTATGTTACTCTCTCTCTCTCTCTCTCTCGTGTGTCGTAACGACGATATGTCACTTTGGGGGGGGGGCACAAAAGGCGTTGCCCATGTCGCATGGGAATTTTACGTACAGGTCTCCGTTACACGGCAGTGTTGGAGAATTCGACAGTCGTCTCACGGGTGACGGAGTGTTATATGGCCTTAGTTTGAGGTCACCACCGGAGGTAATTTGAGAGACAGTTTGTCAATCGCGTTTGTCCGCAGTAGCAAGAGCAAAAATAGATGTTCCCGGCAGGTGGGGCGACGATTTAAGCAACAGCAGAAGTATCCGTATAATTGGATTTCGACGTCAACAGCCACAAAGTAATGTAATGTACTTTGCCGCTATGAATATAAGCCAAGAATACCAAAAGCCTTGCTTGAACAGTATTGGAAGTAAAACAAAACCCAAAGGAAAAGAGAAACAAGAGTAGTTTTTAGGAATGACTTGATATACGGAAGGCTATTCTGCGCTCTGTACAATAAAGATGACGTAAGATTCTTCGAAGCTGGGAAATATGAATATAGAATAGTGGATACAATACTAACTCTTTATATACAACTCTGTGGCTACACACCTCTCCCTTTGAAATGCTCTAGAGGTTACGCGTACTCAAAGATGAAACAGTAACAAATTCAAAGAAGAGCATCCAAACTAATTCAGCCACATAGAAATCTCGCATGAGGAGAGACACTCAAAAAACTTACAATTATTCTTCCTAAAGAAATTAAGTATAGCAGAATCCGATCTCCGTGGTTAAAAGTTTACAAAATACTAAATGATTTCTGCAAGATATAGTACGATTTTGCTTTTCTTCTACCCTAGACAGAGATTCAATGACCAGGTAAAAAAATGATTTGATGATTAAGAGGAAGAAGGGAGACGTGATAACAGCGTGGGCAAAGGTTTCTCATCTGTACAAAAATGGAACGCAGATAAAGACTATCATGAGATGTTGTGAGTGTAACGACCTATGGACCCCTTAAAATCATGGTTACGTGACTGTTTCACCTATATGTCTGTAATCGGTAAGATACGTCTGTTATCGGTAAATAATATTCCTTCAGTGATATATCTGTTATCGGTATGATGTATGTGTTATTGGTAAAAAAATCTTGCTTCAAGAAGACACGTCTGAACCCTCTTTTGTTTTTTTCCAGAGTTCAGCTCCAGTGTAGCCGTTTGCCAAACCCGTAATGAGCATTTTTTCAATTCATACTTTCCTATAGAATAGCCATAGCTGTATACCCTCACCTTACCACATGGTCATCTCATTTATTTTACCCCTTGCTGGCAGTTGAGCCGGAGGGAGAGGTGGGTAGGGAGGTGACCATATGCTTTACGGGTCCTGTCTCTCTCTCTTCCACATTTCAGATGCAGCGAGAAGATAACCTGTTTACATGGGAACGTTGGATCTCCTGTTATCTCGTCCTTCACAGACGTTCCCTCAGATGGGACGTGACACATTCTGACTGCAGATGCCCTGTGGTGCTCTCTGCTGCAGCTTCGAGACGGCAGGACCTACAGGAACTGGGTGGATTTAGACTGGGATAAGGGGTTACTAGGAAGTGGTGACTGGTTGGATATAATAGACTGGGAGGTCTTTGGTTAAGATGTGGTGATTGGCAGGGACCAGAAAACCCTCCTTGGGCCACCACCACCACCACCACCACCGCACATTCCTGAGCGATTGGACGTGCCCGTTCACAGCGGGTCTCTCTCCTCGCCACAGGTGCGGACGAGGAGGAGAGGGTGAGGGTGTTCAGCTTTCAGCGAGGGGTGTGGACAGTGCCCGCCGACGACGTGTTCCTCCGGTACACCTTCTCCAAGGACGCGCCTCCCGCTTTCCAGCTCTCAGCCTGCTACAGGATCAGGTACGAGCGACAGACGCACCTGCAGGTACACAACGACGGTACGTTCTCAGCTTAGAAGCCTAGAAGGAAACACACGTATACAGAGAGAGAGAGGGAGGGAGAATACACGTATATACATACATACAGTTTACAGCTATTCACAGCTACACAGGGAAAACACACACATCTATACAAATACACCCACGTGCCGACAGAACATCATAAGAATCCACCAACGCTCATGATAAACATTGATATATATATATATATATATATCAATACGGACATCCACACGCTGCTAAATATATGATTAGGTGACCAGATGAATAAACAACAGAAACCTATGCTTATAAGGGAGGTGGGGGCTAATTCATTCCCATCGACCTGTGCAGCAAACGCCGTTCCTCTGTTCATACGCGTCTGGCATTTCAATCACACAACGTCTCTGAGGAAAGTTGGCCGGCTCTTCAGCAGGGAGAGTAAATGTTAGCCTGGCATAATACTCTTCGAGTTCTGGGCAAGATTTGGACGGATGGGTGATGACCTTGCGTCCACTGCAATCTAACCTTCATGTGTAGAGGGAGTGCTGGAGCAAATTCAAAGAAGGTCAACAAAGATATGATATTCCTGTCACGCAGAAGTAAGTAAGACGTGTGAAAGGAATTCCTAACGTGCGTGTTGGAAGAGGGGGAGCACCACTTTGGTCAAGGGTAGAGGAAGTATATTGCCGTGATATATGAGTAACAAAAGGCACCATATCATCGCATGCTCTGTGAGGGACAAAGCCCCAAATAGACGAGATGGCAGAGTAAACGCGATACAACAAATGAGAGAGGCGTTACGCATAAAAGCTAGAAATATCTCACAAAGACGTACTACCCAAAAAACTACTTAGCTCCTTAAACACGACGTAACGACAGTTAGGCACGAAGGTTCAACACTTAAAGAACGAGTGTGACCGATTCTTACTCGAGCACGACGATGAGATCCAGACCTTTGAGAACGACAGCAAGGCCCTTGACCGCGACTGTACGACCCTTGGACACGACGGCAACGAACCCTTGAGCGCGACTGTACGACCCTTGGACACGACGGCACGTCCTTCAGCACGACGACACGATCATTTAGGACGATGGCAAGACCCTTGAGAACGACGGCATAACCCTTGGTCACGACGGCACGACCCTTTAGAACGACGGCAAGACCCTCTGACACGACCCTTGGGGTCTCGACGACCTAGCTCTTCCCCCTGAATAGCGAAAGCGTCTCATCAGTCAGGTTTTTGGTTCGTGGTTATAGTCGATTGTAATATACCGGGAACCCGAGGGTGATAACGTACCGACTGATCTAATAATAACGAGACCGCTCGATAGGTGGCAGAAAGGGCGCGTTGATTTAGAAATTCACAGCACGCAGTCCGTAGTTGCGATTTAAGGTTAACGAAGCAGTCAGTTACGGACGGAGTAGCGGGGAATGTTTTGACGCTTGGAGTGGTGGGTTCGATGGCACAGAACGGATGATCTGGAATGGAAACCTACACAAATGCCTCACGACCACGTTCCATTTTCCCCCACAACAGCTTCGGTTTACTACTAGGGCAGTGTTCCATTTTCTGCAACATATATCATCCTCCCTAACAACGTTCCGTTTTCTACAAAAGTGTCTATGCCTACGAAAATGTCCCATTTTTTTTCTATAACGCTCCATTTTCCCTAATAAAGTCTCTCTTTCTCCTGGCAACGTCCCTTTTCCACAACATCTCATTTTCCCCCAACAATAACGTCCCATTTTCTACAATAACATCTCACCCCCCCCCCCAACAACGTTCCATTTTCTACAGCAGCATCGTTTTTTCCCCCAACAACAACATCCCATTTTCTGCAACAACATCTCATTTTCTCCCAACGACAACGTCCCATTTTCTACAAATTCTCATCTTCCCACCCAACAACGTCCCATATTCTACAACAACATCTCATCCCGTCCCCCTCCCCCCACTCAACTTCCCATTTTCTACAACATCCCATTACTTTTACACACACCCACATCTCGTTTTCTACAGGTTCGAGGCCTTCTCGCAAGCCTTCGACGTCCACATCTCGTACAAGGCGAGTGACAACAACGCTGACCCGTTCTATTTCGGTTAGTGTATCGCTCTTGTTGTATTAGCCCTAATGTATCCACATTTAGTGTACTGGTGTTCTTGTGTTATGTGGCTCTGTATCGCATTTTATGAAGTTTTATTTCTTTTTGCCATGTGGTGATTTATTAGCTTTTTAATGTGCTTGATTTGTGTCATCTACAATGTAATGCATTGCTTTTGAATATATATTTTTTTTCGTGCTGGTAATGCAGAGGTTTTCTAATGTCAGGGTAATGTAAATAATGTGCTGGTTTTTGTTTTGTAATGGTAATGTCGTGGTTTTAATGCTCTGGATTTTGTCTGGTGCTGGTGATGTATTGGTTTTAAATGTAACGGCTTTTGCCCTGTGCTCGTAATGTAATGGCTTTAATGTGCCTGTTTTTGTCTTGCACTGGCAATGTCCTGCACTTAACGTGCTGGGTTTTTATCTTGCAGGGGCAGCGGTTTAGTTTTAATGCACCGCTTTTTTTCTTCTAGTGACAATGTATTGTTTTTATTATACCGGTTTTTTGTCTTGTGGTGATTATGTGTTGGTTTTAATGTGCTGGTAATGTGTAGTAATGTAATGGCTATATGTAGTGGTGTTATATGTGTGTGTGTGTGTGTTGGTGCCTGCGTGATGGTGTTAGTATGTTGGTATCAGCATGTTGGTGTTAGTATGATGGTTTTCATGTAAGTACCTATTTGTAATCATCCATTTGTACTGTATGGAGAGGGAGTTTTGTACTATCATGCAACGTTTTAAATCTACGTATAATGTCTGCATTAACCATGTCCTCAGTCATTATATATATATTATATATATATATATATATATATATATATATATTGATTCAAAATTATACTGACAAATCTTGACTATGGAGAGAATATCAGATACTATTTATAAATGATTATACCAAGTAGTCCTGATATTCGTAATTAAACAGATAAAGGCATTATCCGTAGCGTTGCAGCAGCAGAGTTTAAACTACGCAGTATGTGTAAAATATGTCGCAATAAGAACAGTAGCACGGAAACAGGCAAATTCCCAGACATAGTCATGCTGTGACATTGATAAACTGCAGACATTAAGCATTTTGTTCAGGTGTATTGTGGACAGTATTATGCTGACCAACGCGTAGCGCCTAATTGTCAGTAATTTAGCGACCAACGCTGGGAGTATAGCTAATGCTGCATGAACGTGCTATGGCAGCGTACGGGGCCCGGGCCACCTTGCCCAACACATCAACCCTAATTCCCATGTCACACCGATCACTGCGTTATGGTACCTATCGTATGGTCGGTCTCTTGAACCCCCTGGCCAAGACGTCCTTATTGTATGTTGGGGTAATCACACGTGAGCATAATACAGCATATTTACTACATCAGTAGCCGATGTGATTACCATATGGTTCACAAATGGTAGGTAACAACCACAGTGTAGTTACGAGGTTCGTTCGGGTCTCGAAGCTTCACAGGTCGTTCGAATCCTATCTAAAACAGCTGTCGACGTGTGGGTTGGTATGCATCCAGATGTCAGTTCACCTTCTGTCTCCGTATCAAGTACGTCACCTGCACACAGAACACTCATGTAGAGATGATATCTAAGGGACTGAAGGCGGGTTGAGGCTAGGAAGTTGCCGCAATACCACACCAATGTATTGTTGCTATGTTCTAAATACTATATATGACTAGGTTACGATACGAAACTAATAGGTACAGCGTGGACAGATGACAGTCCACTATTTCTGTAAAAACTGTCATCGGTATCAAGACGTCAGTTGGTAAAAAACGACCAAAACATTAAGTAACAAGACGCAGTGACCGATGAGGACGGAGGTCCCCCAAAGGGGTTGACGTGTTAGGACATCTTCATGCTCTTATTCAGGTCCGTATAATACCCAGTGGCCGCACCTTCATGCCTAAGGGTCGTATCATTGTGCTTAGGGGGATCAAAGTCTACGGAACATTAATGTCTTTAGCTTCGCTATTGCGGATGTTCGCTACAGCTTGGTCACGTTTAACCCACCGCAGGCAACACCGGCAGGCACTTCGACTCTTGGTTTGACAACAAAGAGCAGCGCGGCTTGCCTCCCTGGGACGTCCACCCCGAGGAGTGGCGGCACGTCTGTCACGTGTTTAGCTACGACACCTACACCCTCTACTGGGAGGGCCAGGTGAGGCTACAATACCCTTTACTGGAAGGGGACAGGTGAGGTTATACACCTTATGAATCTTTCTAAAGCATCTGGTAAGTTATGACTTGTACAACATTCACTGATTTCTACAGGCTTTATTATACTTAGAAGTGTCAATGGCTCTGTTAATTGTTCATTATAATTTCTTTTCTTCACTCTGTGATTCCCATGTATATGTTGACATTCAAGAACATTTTTTGCCTCGTAGGATCTGGGTAAAGGTCCCTTTCCAAAAGGTTTCAAAGCCCGGATAAAAGCAGCTTTCTCGTCTTGTTTTCGACTTATTCCCATGATGGGTTTTCATAGCATTTTTTTTTCCTTCGTAAAAGCTTGATTTGCAGGGCATTTTTTTTTTCTGTAGTTCCTGAAGCCGAAGACTTCCAAAAGGTT
This sequence comes from Panulirus argus, assembly GCA_038088735.1. Taxonomy (NCBI): domain Eukaryota; kingdom Metazoa; phylum Arthropoda; class Malacostraca; order Decapoda; family Palinuridae; genus Panulirus; species Panulirus argus. The sequence continues at coordinate 14,037 of JAYMFT010025731.1, forward strand.
TCGTTCTATAGTTACAGGTCTTCTAGAGATGGCTGGCAGGTTATGTTTAAGCTTTAGGCCTATATAGGACTGGCAGGGTCACGTACTTAGGTCGTCAAGTTACAAGAACCAATCTGAAAAAACTTGAAGACCGAGCGTTTACAAGGTTCTAAGGCCATACAGACTCCTTTCACTACGGTAGGGTAGATAACCTTGTGACTCCAGTATTTCACAGTCCCATTTTCTGTGTGTGTCCATTTTCATTGTAGTTCCCCGAAGATCTTGGTAATGAGGGAGGATTTATGGAAAGGAAATGGGTTTAATGGAAGGGAAGGAGATTTTTCCGGCAGGGAAGGGTTTTCTAGAAGGGAAGGGGGTTTTCTGGAAGGGAGGGGGTTGTTTTGGAAGGGAAGTTTTTTGTGGGGTTTGTTTCGACATTGCTACCATGAGGTTGGTTCCAGCTGGGTGTATTCAACGTTAGTAACAAGATTTTTTTTTCTACGGTGATTGATTTGCCACCGTTACCAAGAGGTTCCCTAAAGTCTCTAAGGCTGTTTAAAAAATCAGTAAGGCCCCTCGAGTGTTTATACATAGCATCGTGGTGGCTCCTCTTGCTAAATTCCCGAAGACTGTCTTGAATCCTTACATATCATCTTGCCTTTTGTCTCTCTCTTCTCCTCCAGGAAGGAGGGGGAGGAGCTGCTGCTGCTGCTGCGCCAACATTATACAGTCTTGTGTTTCTCCTCCCCAACAGATGGTGTTCAGGGGACCGCTCATGGGGTCGTGGCCCTGCCAGATGAACGGCACCCTGGTGTTTGGACAGGAGCAAGACACCTTAGGAGGAGGATTCGACCGACACCAGGTAACTAGACTAGCGTCCAGTTCGTGTTGAGAATGCGACCCACGTATATCTCCCACGTCAGAGAATGGATGAGGCGGGGGGACAAGGAAAGGCGAGGGAAATCCCGTCTCTCGTGTATTGACTTAGAAACAGAAGCCAAGGGATGAAGCTTCTGTCTTTGGTCGCCTACTCCCACTCGTATATGTGCTTCACGTCATGCTAAAGTGGAAATAGTAATAATAATAACAATGATAATAATAATAATCATAATTATTATTATTATTATTATTATAATCATTATTATTATCATTAGTATTATTGTAATGATAATAATCACTATTATTGTATTGATGATGATAATAATAATTATAACAGTAATAATTAATAATGATGATAATACTAATAACGATAATAATAATGAAAGACAAAGATAGATAACCATATCCATCAGAACTATCCGATGCACACCAGTTTTATGCAATAGATTCACTCGACTTCAGTTAACTGTAAGCACTACCCAAGTTCTCCTAGTTAGTATTACCAATTTTTTGAAGTAACCTTAAGAAAAGATATTGGAATTACCCAACCGAACTGGGGAAGGGACTGATGGATTGATTTGTGCCGGTTACCACGGCAAATTTATTGTGCACCTCCATGCTCATCCTGTGAGCGGCAGCGCAAAGGGATTACAGAGGAGACGTGACTATTCCGACTTCAGACACTGGTAGTGTTTGTCCGTATGCAAATTGCAGGAAAATGACCTTAACACGCGCATTGTTCTAACCATCAAACATGCATATCTACTCTAGATTCAATTGTTCATCAGCTCATTCCTTCAGATATCTGGTAGCGTGGTGAATAATGAAGAAATCAACAAGGGTTGAGGAGGTGGGGTGTAACCGGCAGTGTATAAGGGTTTCAAACTTTGAGCATCAAATATGCAGACGTAGATATTGTGAAGCGACTGGTAATCACGCGTGCATACAATCACGCAGCCACACCTGCACATACACACGATAGTTTGAGGAGCAAAATTGCTTAACGGGTGAGTTATATCTTTGCTAAATGTCCCTGGTAACAGATATATCTAGTGTTAAAGATATGATTTGTGTAAAGTTACGTGGTAATGATAGGGTTGTACTTCGGTAGATAGGAAATTGGTTGACTGACCGTAAACAAAGAGTTATGGTTTAAATGGTCAAAACTCAAAATGGTTGGACGTATCAAGTGGCGTGCCACAAGGATCAGTCTTGGGATCGGTTCTCTTTCTCGAATATGTTAATGATACTGATATTTTTTTTTTCTTTTATGTTAGCTGAGACGGCACGGGCAGCTACGGCCCTAATCAAGGCCATCCCATTAACGCTATA
>JAYMFT010025742.1:0-16225 GCA_038088735.1 Panulirus argus
TGCGGCGTAGAGCAAGAGGGTCAAGTTTGGAAGTTAGCCTGGGACAGTTTATAAGTTGGATTGCTTTCGACTCAACTGTCAAGTAAGGAAACAGAGCTAGAACCACCCTACAATTGGGAGCAGTACTCCATACACTCAGTCACCACTATCTGGTGCTTTAGTTTGCTGTTTCACTTACATGGTGCACATGAAAAAGAAAGTAGATAGTATGGACATGGAAAAAATTGAAAATTATGTATGACGTTGGCAGGCAGTTGTTTTAGTGAATGACTGTTTGCTTGTTAGTTAATGTTTCTATGATAGCTAGTCTTACACAAATGAATTATTGTGGCTATACAACCCATATTTTGCATTGTAATGTTATGTATAACCTCCTCAAACCTCTTACATTTACTTTATGACTGGAAAGTGACATAATGAGTTTGTGACTGTGGGTAGAAGAGCAGCAACATCAACTTGGAGATAAAGTTAAATATTTTGAGGAATCTTGATGCTGGTCATCATCTTGATGTTAATATTATCTGAGTTCTTGGCTTGCCAACTATATCATAGAGAATAATTCATGGGTATGCATGAACAGTGGGGCAATATGACTTCATTGTGACATCTTCACACGTAATTATCACTCATATTAGAGATAATGTTATGGACAATGTGGAGCAAAAATTGAGTGTCTGGATTTAATATAAGAATCATCATAACAACCCTCTATTGACTGTACTTTATTTTTACTTAAAAACAATGTTTTTTTAAGTCTTCTTACTTACTGAATACTTAATGATATAAAGTACCTGCAATGTGTTGTCAGTGGACTGAACTAGGGCACAAGAAGCAGCTGGGGGAAACCATGAAGAGGTCTCTGGGATGTGTTTGTGGTTATGGGGCTGTGGTTTCAATGCATTACACATAACAGCTCTAAATGGATGTGAGTGAATGAGGTCTATCTTCATCTATTCCAGGCACAACCTTGCTAACTGGGGAAATGGTGAATAAGTGTGAAAGAAATAGAGAAGTATTATACTGTGTTTCATGAAGATTAAATTGAGAAGTCTTCCTCAGGTACATAGCTCCTCTTTATTCCATTAAATCTCACAGTATTATGGGTTCCACCATATGATGATTCTCCTTAGTTTTGTTTTCCAGGAACCCATCTCCAGTGCATGGTATTACTTAGGTGTATGTCTAGCATTTCAGCAGTTTTTATGCACATTTGCCAATACCCTCATAAGTGAGGTAGTGCCAGGAACAGATGAAGAAACGGCCTCATCAGCACACATCCGCTCTCTGGCTGTCATGTATAATGCATTGAAACCACAGACCTCTCCATGGTTTCCCCAGGTGTATCATATTCCCTGATTCAGCTCACTGACAGCATGTCATCCACTGTAAACCACATCACCCAAATTTTCTTTCCCATACATGCCTTGCTACGTTTTGCATGTTTAGGCACCAAGCCTTCAAAGCAGTCTTTCACTCTGCCCTGCTACTTCCTCCTATTTGTGTGGTAATTTTTTATATTTATTTTGACTAATCCCGCTAAGGTAGAGACTTCAATCATCTTATGAGCTGTGATGTAAAGTCAGACTTGACATCATGTAAAGGTTTTGTCTTTTAGGGATTATTGCCGTAAGCATAAGGCTGATTATATATCCATATTATGTCATCTGTGGATGAATGCTTTGAATCATGGTGTGAAGATAAAGCTAATGGCTTGGGATGGTCTTTGTCCAGGAACTGCTGCACATATAAATGAGGTTCATTGTATTTTTTCACAATGCACACTCAGAAAGTAGAATTTACCAGTTAAGCTAATTTCTATCAATAGCTAATTTTGTTCATGATCATGTGTGTAATGGACAGTCATGAGTGTGGAAGCTTAGTAGATTTCAGCAGTTTTTGATGTAACTTTATTTTCCAAATAAGTTTGATTATTAGAATATTATGCCCATCAAATGAATGTAAGTGAAGCTCTTCATTGTTTCACATAATTTTGTATGGAAATTTTACTTATAGAACAAGTTCTTTGTCTGATTATGTTTTTTTTTGTTTATTGACATTACTTATAAACTTTACAGTTAAATATTCCCTTCAATAGAATGAACTGATGTAGATTTTATCAAAACACCAAAACATTTGTGAATTGGACTTATAAGTTATCAACCTGGGATTGCTATGCTTGCATGCCATTTCATTTTGACTGAGTTTTAAAGATGAGTATGAGGAAATAGAAATACTAAAGTTAACATATAATTTGATGGAGAGGAAGAAAAAAATGTCATGCACAGTATCTCAATAATTCATTTCAGGTATCTCGTCTAGTTGTAGAAATGATGAAGCGTGAGTGGCCACAACAGTGGCCAAACCTCCTTAATGAACTCCATTCATTGTCTAAACGTGGTCCAACACAAACAGAGTTGGTGCTTTTCGTGTTCCTGCGTATTGCCGAAGATGTTGCTACATTGCAGGTGATGGAGTATTTTTTATTTGCATGTACTGTATGTATATGTAGAAATGTTGTTTTTCATAGTGGTGGCTATATTCATTGGTTGACTTTGTAGTGCACTTGGTGGTCTGTCATACATCTTTTTCTCATTGTCTTATATGTTTCACATGATTTCCTCTTTTCATTGGTTTTCTACTTTTCTGCTTCTGTTTTATCTGTAAGTGTGTGCTCCTTAACCCACTGCATTGGTAGGGCAGCTAATGCAACATTTTTTCAGATTGTTTTACTTGCTTTCTTTCTCCATAACTTCAAGCATCAGAAATTTGCCATCACTTTTCTAGTTATGTATTAGGAATTCTGCATTTTAGTTTTTCTATTATAGAAGTGAAATATTAACCCTTTCAGTTATAATCACATGTGGCATATGACTGATTGGTGAGTCTTAACTGTGTATGCCATACATTTTCAGCTTTCCCACCCACATTTGAGGAAACAAATGGCTCCTCTACTTACTACAGGCAAGTATCCACTAAGCTAAGTAAGCCAGAGAAAGCTTCCATGGGAGGGTGCAATGTGCAAACTCCACCTGTCTCCCTGCTTAGCTAAACAGAGTAAACAAGATTTTGTTGGACTCAGATGACAATAATAGCCAATTTTGACATTTAGAAAGACTATGAGGAGTTATTTTATGTAAGATAGAGGAAGACAATCTCCATGAAGAGTGGAGGAAAATGAAACTTGGAGTATGACACAGTAGATTATAGAGAACGCAGTGGGATTAAACGATTGTGGTGTAAAGGATTTAAATACATACATGTTTGTCAAGGTTTCAGTGTCTATAATGCAGTTTAGTGAATGGTCATGGTTGTTTGAATGGCTCATTTTTATTGTAAATCATGTTCATATTTGTCAGGTTTGGGGCAGACAACTTTTTCAGTGCAATCAAGACTGTAAAATCTCTGAAAGCTGAAATGAGATTTTTTGGTAAAGATACACAAGAGGGTGAGGTTAAGTGAGAAAGCATAGATAGACAAAATTAGATGCATGAGAAAACCAAAAAATATTGAGGACTAAGAGCATATCTGTTTTTGGAGAATTGTATGAAGTTTGAGAATATGTAGCAGACTGAATAGTGGCGGTGCTGCATAGCAGAATCTCTAGTAAGAGGAGGACAAAGTGGATTACTGTAATGAACTAATGTGTTATTGTTTCTTCTGCTTAAACATTTCTGATAACTAACTTTTCAGTTAGACAACAACCGCCTCACTTGTTTGAGACTAAACCAGGTTTCAGAATTTTCAACAGGATATCAGAAAATTGCTATTAAGATTTTTGTGCTTGAATGCATAAAAATGGTTTTTGAAATGATAGTGAAAGGATTTTCAGTTGTCAAAACCAAAATTTTTTGTATTTTCACGTATAATGTTATTGTCCCGTGATCAGAAAAAAGATATTGAAAGTCAGTTAACAACACAGTACCTTATTTAATTTGATAATTGCTGCTAAACTTGTCATTGGTAAACCAACATCATGCTGTATTTATAACAACTTTGAGGAACTATATCACATTGTGGTGCATTTTTTGCAGGGTTTATTATCATTGCCATTAAAAATGAGTACACCCAATTTCTCTCTGAAGAGCTTCATCCATTTTAGTCAGATAATACACTATACCACAAAGTACACTACACCTCAAAAAACCAATAATTTTCCCAAACTTAGCAATGAATTTATTTATGACAGAACTTAGAATCCAACCAACGGCGACGTGATCTCTACCAGGCAATGGCAGCTAACATGGAAAGTATGTTTGGGTTCTTTTTATCGCTTTTGGAGGAGAACTATAAGTTATATGAAGCTAATATTGGGCAACATGATTCCCAGACAGCACAGCGGCATTGCCGAGTTATGCAGGCAAGTTATTAGATATCATTATGAGCATAGCCAGGCTTCCTTTTTGAACTGAAAAGTGCATATTTCTTAATTAATCAGATTTTTTTTTTTTATTATGGAAGACGGTCTAAAAGCTTGTCCAGGCACGAAATGTATTTAGGAGTTGGAGTTCATGAAATGCACTTGATTCATCTGACACAGTTGGTACTATATATGGTTTACCAGTAAGACAGCCACTTCTTATATTAGTTAAAACCAGATCTAAAACATCATGCCATTTTTCTAATCAAGTTATTAAAAAGAGGGGATAGATTATCTCTTTACTTAAATTTGATGATCAATCTCAAGCTGTTAAGTCAGTTACTTCTTGTATCTTTGTCTTTACTCTCAATACAGATTGCTCTGTAGAGATCATGAAGTGGTTTTGGCTTGTAGGTATTCTTTGCCTCATATTTGATGGTGCCATAGTTAGAGTTGTATATCCCTATTAATTTGGCCTCTTGTCTGCAGATACTTGTCCAACTTAATCTTGAATAGATAATGAGATATTTGATTAATTATCTGATTCAGACTTGCAGAAGTTTAAACTTTATAATGATATTATTTTGTCAATATGCATATGTATGATGTAAATACAGAGCAGTACACCTGCATGTGTTCTATTAAGTGGAGTGGCATAATTTTGGCTTTTTGCTATCATCACATAATTATTCATTTTTGGGTTGATATGTTTTTTATGTAATGATTATATATCTGGTTTTCAGGTAGTGTTGATGACATTAACAGTGTATGTTGAGTGGGTGTCTGTGCAGTATATCTTTACAGAGGATGGTAAACTTTTACAATCCTTATGCTTCCTACTGAGCCAAGACAGTCTTAAGATGGAGGCTGCTGAATGCCTCTTGCAGGTATGAATCAGACTGAGGTATATTAAGAGAACTATAAAAGTCATCATAAATTATGGACTATGGTATGGAAAGCAATATTATAGTTGTAGTGCTATCCCTTGCTTAGCTCTTACCATCCCACCATTTCCTGACTTTACTCCTAAGACTTTTCCAAATCATTCTTCTCCTTTACCCTTGAGCTATGTTTCACTCAGAGCCAGAACATCCAGGTTTATTTCCTCAGACATGCTACCTATTTCTCCTTTCTTCTCATCATGGTTACATCCACATACATTTAAACACCCCAGCCAGAGGCTTCAAGGAGTAAGAGCACTCCCTGCTTGGCCCTTTCTTCTGTTCCGTCTTTAAGAAATTGAAATACAAGAAGGGGGGAGATGTCCCAGCCCTCCACTCCCACATTTCCCTCCTTGTTTATGCTGTGTTTGCTATGGCATCCATTTTGAGCTTCAGATATTCTTAACTCATCTTAAGTGCAAGGAAGCAACAGTACCTTCTCTTTATTTTGTAATCATGCCAGCATTTAGAATTCTTTGGGAAATATTTTCTACATTGATGTTTGGTTTACCACACATCAATAGTGGAAATTAATGGAATGCTGAATGACTAGGGAAGATTCTTCATTTAACATTCCAATCAGACAGAGGGGAAAATCATACATATATAAATGAAATAAGATAAACGGAGTATAGGGGTTATGCAAGGTTAGAATTAATGTGGTTCTTTATTTGATCATGTATGGAACTGAAATTTATGAAAGTCACTGTAACTTTAGCTTGAGCATATTAACTGATGTTATTTAACAATTTCATCAAATTAGTTTTTTCTGTTAAACTTTCGTATTGGTTTACTTGGGATATCCACTTGCACAGATTGTGAGCCGCAAAGGTAAACCTGATGAGCGACGTCCATTGTTGCTGCTCTTTGGAGAGACCCCTATATCAGCAGTGTTTAATGCTGCTGACCAAGCAGTGGTGGGCACACTCAGTGAGCACAATTACAGATTCCTTAAGACACTCACGCAAGTAAGGTCTCAGTCCTAGAAGTAACCCATTTTCTAATTCAACAAATATTTGATAACTTCATAGTTTAAAGAACTGAGTTTATGTTATGTTAACGGTTCTCTTGTATAATAATGAATGTGCAAAACCTTCATATCGTGAGATACAGTTTATGAAACTGTGGAGTTTTCAGAAATATAACATTTACGTGTATACATAAAATCTTACCTTTTAAGGCGCTGTGCCATCCAATGCACAGCCAGGTTTGTATTTTGACAGGAAAAATAACAACATACCATGAGCTACCATCAGTCTTGGGAAAGTCAGTTAAGTTTATAGTTAAAAAAATTTTAAGTTTTACATTTCCAACATTTGCTCTCAAAGTAAACTAGCTAGATTAGACCATATTTAGTTAGGGATTTTACCCTAATTTCCTTGTTGATAAATGCTCAGTGGTCTTTAAATATGAATCTTACATTTTCTTCCTAGTGCTAGATAATCATTAACATTTATCCTGTAGATCCACAGGAAGGTAAGATTGAACAAATTACTCAGCCAGATACAGAAAATGGTTTAAAGATAATGCTTGTGCTATAGACCAGGACTTGCATATTTGCATGCTCCTCACTTGACTGATTTGTCTTGTGACTTTTGTTTTAGTTCAGTCTTGTTCACCAGAGGCTAAAAATGTACTTCTTTGTTAACCTATATCTTTTATGGTGTGTGTTTAACTTGTTTGTGAGTGGAGATTTGCATAAATTTTATGTGCTTAAACAGTGATTAAATGGCTATGTCTTTTGCAAAATAACTGTTGAAGAGTAAAGGGGTAGAGTTAAAATAAGTTTTAGCGGTAAAGACTGGGGAAAATGAGAGGATGAGCTATAGAGTGTGGCTCTTTTGTTGAGGAAAGAGATCTAGATTTATGTTCAAGAGTGCAAGGAAATGAGTTCATGGTTGGCATGGGTCAGGATGAAGGTAGGGTACAAGAATTGGGTGACTGTTAATGCTTATGCCATTAAATGGCTGTCTTTTGCAAAATAACTGTTGATGTTTAAGGGGATAGAGTTAAGATATTTTTAGGGAGTAAAGGCCTGGGATAGTGAGAGGATGAGCAAAAGAGTGTGTCTCTTTTGTTGAGGAAAGAGATCTAGGATTGTGTTGAAGAGTGCATGTAAATGAGTTCAAGGGTGATGTGAGTCAGAATGAAGGTAGAATACAAGAGTTGGGTAATTGTTAGTGCTTTGCAACAGTTAAAGAAAGGAGTGAAGAAGAAATGAAGGAATTTCAGGAGGAGCTGAGTGAATGTTCAGACAGGGAGTTTTAATACAAGGTGCATTCATAATTGTATGTGAGCTAGTGGGGTTGGGATCAATTGGAGTTAGTGAATTGTGTCCAAATTGGCAGGGCTGCAGTGAGAACTTGTTTGATGTGAATGTGTTGCGAGGGATGACAAAAGGAATATGTGATCATTTCTTAATGGAAGTGTATGATAGTTTGTGGTGATTTTTAGAAAAGAGGAAATGTCATAAGCATTAGAGAGGTGGTAAAAGTGAGTGAACTTGAAAAAGTGGCCTTTGTGTAGAGATACTGAAAGAGATTGTGAGAAGAATGGCAAAGGGTGGAAGTAAATGAAAGTGAGTTGGAGGGTGTTTTGGGAAGCAATGTTCAAGTGAATGGGATATGGAAGGTGTGATGTTTATGTATGAGAAACAGCTGTGAGTGGTGGAATGAAGGCAAATCACTAATGAAAGAAATGGGAGGTGTACGGGTGGTGTCTACAAAGAAAGAGTGGGAGTAAATGGGGGATTATTTGAGAAAGTGGTGGCAAATCAAGAGAAAGGTACAAGGTCTGAGTTAGTAGGAGAGAGAGAGAGAGAGAGAGAGAGAGAGTTACACAGATACACAGACCACATGGACCCAAGGTCCAAGCTAGCTGGTCTGGCCTGAATGCTAAAAAAGAAGAAAAAGAAAGAACAGCCCCCTTGGAAGGTTCTCTCCTCTCCCTTTCGTCCCTCCAGTACGTGCCAGTTGGAAAACAGGTTGAAAAAATACCTTGCAGGAGAGAGAGAGAAGAGAGAGAGAGAGAGATGAATGGTATGAGGAGTGCAAATGAGCAAATGGAGTTGACAGTTCAGTCATTTGTGGAAGAAGTAACATACAAAGATGTTGTGAGTGTTTTAAAGAACTGCTAACTGTGTTAATTTAAATGATAGGGAGGCACATGTGGTATATTTTGGACAAAGTTGCATGCAGAATGAAAGTGAGAGTCAGGGTAAGTGAAAAGGTGAAGAGAGAGGAATGTGTGAAAACCTTGTGTAAGATAAAGTAAGGGAAAGCATCATCAGTGGATGAGATTGTAGCCAGATTTCTCAAGAAATGGGATGACAGTGTTGAGGCCACTTGCACTCTAGGGGGAATTATCCACTGAGTGTAGATCTTCAGCACCATCCCTCAGGTTGGTGAAAAAGGCAGGGACACTGTGCTCAGGTTCATTTTGGGTTATGATAGATATATTTTAAGAATTCCTGTGGCAGCTTTATAAAGCTCATGAATAGTGGTCCAACAAGGAAAATCTTGAGACTCTTGGCTTGAATTAGCCCATGTCGATCTGCTGATGGTATTGAGAGATGTGTTGGACTTCAGTTGGGGCTAACATTCTCCTGCGGGTCCCCTAGAACCAGTAGTGTGGAGTAAGGCTTATTATTATTGCCATATCATCAGGAAAGGAGTGGTGGTCCCCAGCCATTTCTGCTTTGTTACTATTGAAGCTGGGTTAAGGGATCCATTTTTTTGTGTGGACAGCATCACTTCTGTGCGGTAGCTAATGGAGATGGTTTATAGTATTTGGAGAAACAGTTTAATGAAGTATTTTTTCCTGCACAGACTATGCAGCATCTGGGTAAACGACCCATCGAGGGGTAGGCGTGTGTGTCAGAGAATACACTGGGATCAGTTGCTTTCAAGTGGATCCTGTCATTAGGAATGAATTCTCAGTTGGATTTCTGCCACAGAGGTCAGTGCTCTCTTACCTTTTTTATATTACTGTCTCATTTCGATTTGGAGGCGGTAGGTCAGGAGGTCAGCACAATGGCTTTTGCCTGGAATGTCTGAGTAATTGTCCTTTTCCTTTGATTAAGATCCTTGAAATGCTGCAATAGCAAGTTTTCAAGGCTTAGTGACTGTTAGCTCTTGAGCAGGTAAACCAGCCCTGGTGCAAGAGGTTGTTTGCCAATGTGCCAGCTCTCTCACAAAATTTCTTGGACTTTTTTAGAAAGTTATGAACATCAAAGAGTGTTTCTACATCAGATTTTGGGTTTTGAATCATCTCCAGACAATCCCATGTAGTTTAGTAATCTTTCAGGTTATTCCCAATCATTATAAAGAATCTTTTGCAGTGGAATCATTATGGTTATACTTTTTCTCTATTTTTTTCTCATAGCAAGATGAAGCTTATAATGTTCTTTTTTCTTGATGAGTGCTTTCCTGGAGCCTTTGCAATAATACTTGGCACTGTTTTAAGCCATATGTAAATTAGGGGAGATCTTTTTTTCCAGTGAAACTTACAGGCTCCTCATTTCAGTTTAAATGGGACCTGTTGATGATTATGAATGTTTTGCCTTGTTAGTTTTATGAGTGCTTGGCCATGAAATGTATTTTTATTTAAACTTTTCTATGTCATATATCTTTGGGATTAGGTAGAAAATTCATTGATATCCATATAATTTATAGACAATCTTTTGAAATCGAAGGATTATCCTTTGTGGGTAAAGGTTATTCCTAACTTGGAACTGTTAGATTTAGGAATAATCCTTTGTTCATGCAGTTCTGGAAATTTTTTTCCATTGAAGCATCATTCATTTTCTCCAGTCAAGACTCTCAAGAATTTTGTGATTTCACAGATGATTTTAGATCTTTGCTTGTTCATTCAAGCTCCTTGTGAGTCTTATATCTGGAGGGATATCTCTGAGTGTATCAAAAGGTGGAATCTACTTGTACATCTTGGGCTCTGTACTAAATTGCATCTATCTTGGCCTCCTGAGGGTAATCTTGTTAGATGAGATTAGCTGGAGGTATCTTTGGCATATGACAAGGACCTTGGTTTAACAGTACCTGTATGAATCTGGTTGACCTCCCCATGTGTTGCTGTGCCACCTTCAGAAAGGAATGATCTGGAATAGGTGGCAAGTTATCATTAAAAGAAAAAATTGGTCTGGAGTGGGTGACAAGTTATCATTAAGGGTAAGCTTTTTTTGTTTTCTTTTAGATTTTTATATATCTCCCAATCTTCATGTCGGTACACTGTTAGAGACTCTTAGGGCTCTGTCTATTAGTGAGAACTTTAGGTTTTCAAAGATAGAAAACCATTTCTCTACCATAGGTAGAACTCACATAGTATCCATTTAGTTTGCCCATCCCTTCCTTCCTGTTGTTCCTTTTTTAAAAAAAACACTTTCTTGATGACATGCATTTAATTGGCTGTAGGTAAATTTTAGTGATCAGTAAATGAATGGTGGTGGCTAGTAGAGCCCCACCTCTGTACTCTGATTTCATGGATTTGGGCAGGTTTGTGGTTTTTAAGTCGCCATGAATGAGCTTCCAGCAACCTCATATAGATGGATACACCCTATTTTGGGATGAGAATTGTTTTAGCCCTGACAACCATCACACCCTATGGCAGAGGAATGGCTTCTCATCATTCTGAGTCTACAATCTTTGCAAGATGTTTGAAAGCTAAAAGAAAAATGACTAGCTGCTTGACTTGATGGATGCAACAATGATGCCATTGATTAAATGTGTGAATGATAACTGTAGTGAACAAAGTGGTATGATTTAGCTAGTTATGGGAATTATGACAATTGTTAGGTTGATGTTAAGATTTGAAAATAAATGGTATTAGCTATCTAATTATCTGTCTGTTATGAGTTATTCCACTCCTGTCTGCTTTAGTTGGATCAAATTCATAGTCATGTATCATTTGTAGGAATTGACATTGCATAACTCAGACACAGGACTCCTTCTCTAACCTAACCAGCTGTTAAAGGGCAGAAAGACCCAATTTCTTGTGTCAAGTTATTATGCTTTTACCCTGTCTGTCCATTCTGATGTCTGTTCCCTTTGGGAACTCCCTCAGTGGAGTTGCCATGGCAAAAGTCTCCTTAACTGGTGTACATTACTGCTTTTTCTTAGCCTTTAAGTGCAGCCTTTAAGTGCCTCATCCTTAACAGGCCACTGGCATAGGGCAACTCTAGTTAGCATAGTGATTTTAGATGCTCCTACCTAAAGTTCCTACTGATTACTTAATGTGTCTACCTAATGTTCCTGCCTAATGTTCCAGCCTACTATTTCCACCTAGTCAGTAGTACTTAGTAGCAGCCAACGACAAGGGATGTATATTACCAGTACTACCTACCTGGGTATCAGGAGGGTTAGTGACAGCAGTAAACTTACCCAGCACTTCAGGGTTTGTTGAGTAGCACTCTTCCAATCCAGGTAGCTGTCTTTTCTTTCTCCTTCACCCATACATGGACTACTGGCAATCTTTCTATAAACATACCGTCTCTGTTTGTCACACATGACACTTGACAGCATTTAAACTCATACAGTCATTCTTCGTAACTCTAGATTTTCCTGTGGTGAGCACTATGTGCTTTCCCTGACTTTTGGTAGGAGCAATAGATAGAAGTAGTTGGTAGGAACATTTAGTAGAAGTAGTTGGTAGGAACATTTAGGCAGGAGCACGTGGTAGAAGTAGTGGGTAGGAACGTTAGGCAGGATCTCAAGGTAGTAGTCAGTAGGAACATTAAGTAGGAGTCTCTGCAAACACTGCGCTAGAGTTGCCATCTGCCAGTGGTCTGTTAAGGGTGAGACAATAAAGGCTAAGAAGCAGCACTGGAGTTCACTGGTTATGGAGATTGTATTGAGGGAGTTTCAGGAGGGAACAGGCATCAGAGATATAGATAGATAGATGGATAAGCTACTTCTACTTAAAGCTCCCACCTAATGATCCTACCAGCTACTCCTACCTAATGTTTCTGCCTAATGCTCTTACCTAATTTTCCTTCCTACTACCTCTATCTATTGTTCCTACCATTTTACCAAAAGGCAGGGCTAATGCTTAGCGCTAACCATAGGAAAATCTGTGAGTGAGACGGAGCTATTGTATGTTTGTGGACAGAATGCTGGCAGTTCGTGTGTGGGTGCAGCAGAAAATAAAGACAGCTACGTGGGTTAGAGGAGTCCACCTTAACAACCACTGAAGTGCTGGCTCACTACTTAGTCATTGCTAGTTCTCCCGATACCCAGGCGGGTAGAACTGGTAATATATACCTCTCTTGTCAGTGGCTGCCTATAAGCTACATAATACAAATACTGAATTTAGAAATAATCAGGGTGGATTTATGGAAGGATGTGTTTGTAAGTATTAGGTCATCTGTTTTAGAATCAAGAGGAGACTCCATGCACAGTATGTACTTATATACTTCCTGCCCCAGGTGTCCAGCCTGTCTTAATGAGGCTCCTGCGGCACAGAGGAAGTTGGCTGTGTCTAGTGGTTGGGACCATAGTTGATAAAATGTGGTGATGTAATTTTTTTTGTTTGTGTGTGGAGAGTACAGGATAATTGAATAGTAGGTGCTCAGTCTCTTTGTTGCGGCAGTTGCAATGTGGTAATGAAGGGCCTTGGGATATCTTTAAGTGGTGCTTGCAGTATGGTAGGGTTGGGTGATATCCAGAGTGTTGACAGGAAAGTGTGACTTGTGTTTTTGTCTTGGGAGAATGGCTTCTGATGGGTCTGGTAGGGTTGAGTCTAAGTCTGAGGATGATTGTTTAGTGCTTCTCAAGTATTTTCAGTGTGTATGTGTTTTGTTTGTGTTTAATTTGTTGGGGATGGGAGAATCTTTGAGTAGAGGTTGCTGAAGTGTGAGGCAGGGTTAAGCTTATTATTTCCAGTTGATGGTTGATGGTTAGTTATAGAGTGTTTTGGGTGGGAGAGATCTAATGGTGTTGCATAGAAATGAGTGCCAAGCATATTAAGGGGGGATTTTTGTTTCCTTGCATAGTTGCTGATTGTTAGCATTGGCTAGGTAGCCAGTGATTTTGAGTTTTGTAGCTTTATTTTATTTGCTTTTGAGAGGGTAGAAAGCCAGGTTTGTGAGACATATAGTTTAGAGTGAAGTGGATAAATTGATTGTAGAGGATACAGAGGATTCTTTGTCTTGTCCAAATCTAGTGCAAGTAAGTAAAGTTAGTGTTCTGAGGCATTTGGTTTGTGTTGCTTTTGCGTTAGTGGTACTGATGTGAGGAGTAAATGTTGTGAGTCATGTGTGATCAGTAAAATAGTTGGTGATTTGTTTAATAGGAGTGAATAAGATAACTGGAAGGTGTGAGTTGGACTCTAGTCTATCTAGGGATAAAAGAGTGTTTGAAGACTTCTTTGGAGATGCAGACATTATGTTCTGGGGGTGAGACATTGTTCTATTTGTGTAGTTTTGTGCTGCATGTTTGTTGTTGCTACATTGGTGTCAGGGTGTTGTGATATGATTGTCAGGTTGTTTGCATATGAAAGGATGTTTCAGATAGATGATTGCACTCATATATGGACATTGATATATAGATAGGTGTATTTGCTGATGTAAATGTGAGGGAAGAGCCAGCAAAGAAGATTTTAGAGTAGATATAAAGAGGAGATCTACATATGGAGAGAATGAGTTAGGAAAAGTTGACAAAGAGCATTATGTGTCAAAAGTGGAGGTAACAAGGAGAATGGGGAGATCAAATGAGAAATGGAATGATGGAGTGAAAAAGATTTTGGGCGATTAAGACCTGAACGTGCAAGAAAGTGAAAGGCGTGCATAGGATAGAGTGAATTGGAACAATGTGGTATACAGGGGTCAGTTTGCTGTCAGTGGATTGAACCAGGACATGTAAAGAGTCCATGGTAAACCAAGGTTGTGGATAGAGAGCTGTGGTTTTGGTGCATTATTCATAACAGCTAGAGAATAGATGTGAGCGGATGTAGCCTTTCTTCATCTGTCCTGGTGCTGCCTCTCATATATAGGAAACGGCAGTCAAGTATGAAAAAAATAAAGTCATAAGAATTTCACTTGTTTTCAGTGAGATGAAAGGTTTCTTCTTTATGTAAACAGTTTCTAGTTATGTATTATTAAGAATGTGCATGCGGAGTCTTTCTGAACACTTTTCTTTGTTTATCTCCACACGTTTCTGTGTTAAGAGAAAATAGCAGTGTTAGTAGCATTTGCTGATGATTTTTAAAGACTTTATGTTGCTGACCTCAGTAATATAAGTTTGCTGCTGGTATGGTTTTTGTAAATTTAACATTTCAAAAACAAAAAACCTTTCCTACTTATTTTTTTATAAAGTTCTCTCTTTTTAAGGTCTAATTGTATTCTTTTGATTTGCTCAACATAGGTCCTGACTGCTCTTGGTTCTCAACTCTGTGCATTGTGGGGAAAAGAAGCTGATGTAAGTGAGCCTCCTAACTTTCGTGTATACCTAGATTCCATGCTGGCCTTCACCCGTCACCCAAGCCTCCATATCTACAACTTTACTAATGGACTGTGGGGACAACTTTTCCGTCATGAGTTTGTGCCTCAGAGCAAAACGCTGCAGGACATCTTACCCTCTTGGATAACTGTTGTATCTAGGAAGGTATGTTAAGTTGGGTTTTTTTGGATACACCATGTAAAGAGAAGATTTTACTAACATTGCACTGGAGGATGAGAAAAAATGTCTTTTTGGAGTCTTGAAATTTCTTCACTTCCCACTTGAGGATAATGTAATTAGTTTTTGTCTTTGCATATGTGTCCTGTTTTTTGGTATATTTTTAAAGCAGATTTTCTCTTCATTATTTTAGTAAGTAATGTTTCTTTATATAATAGTTTCTGTAATCATGGAAATGCACCAGCATTAGGAGCATGTACACCTTACCCAAACACAAATGCATAAGATTATGGTGTGTCTTTTACAGGTGCTTTTGTTCATGGATTCATTTGGTATTTGGTGATACTTACTATCAAAAAGAGTTATTTAGACCAGGTTGATGAATGATTTATTTATTATTTATGTGCTGTCTGTCTATCTATCTATCTATGTATCTGATGCCTGTCCCCTCCAGGAACCCCTTTCAAGGGGTGGGCACGGCAGAAGAGTCTCCACTTATCCCTGTCCTTACATGCCTCCTTTGCATACACCATTCCATGCATTCCTCTACCATCTCTTTCCCTCCATTATTCCTCCACCCTATTTGCCCATGTCACAGGTGGGCCTTCTCTCACACCAATCCCTTTAGTTGTACTATCAAACACTCTCTTAAACTTCCAGTCTTGCATTCTTTCCACATGCCCAAACCACCTCAGAGTTTTACATTTCACCCTTTCAACCACTCCACAATTCATTCCCTTTGTTTTTATGATGGAGTGATGGAAGTGACAGAATGCAGAATAAGTGAGGAGCAAGGAAGTTTAAGGAAAGCTAGGGGATGTGTGGATCAGATTTTTGTGGTGAAAATGACCATGGAAAAGTATCTTGTCAAAGGTAAGAAGCTGTATGCAGCTTTTACAGATCTGGAGAAAGCATATGACAAAGTCGAGTGGAATGCCGTCTGGGATGTGTTAAGGGTACATGGAGTAGGGGGGACAACTATTGGATGGTGTGAAAGCCTTCTATAGAGTAGCAGATGGGTGTGTAAGAGTGGATGGAGAGTTGAGCAAAGCTTTGTTTATGTGACTGTGTGAGGCAGGGCTGTGTGATGTCGCCATGGCTTTTTAACACATATATAGGTGGAGTGATAAGAGAGATGAAAGCAAAACCTAGGAAAGGGGGTGCAGAGCTGGAGTAGAAGAGATGGTCAACGGGCAGTATTAGATTATGTGTTAATTGATAGGCGTATAAAAGAGAGACTTTTAGATGTTAATGTGCTGAGGGGGGCAGCTGGTGGGATGTCTGATCACTACCTTGTGGAGGCA